>WAAF01016892.1:64546-85476 GCA_013400475.1 Tricholaema leucomelas
CTTTGCTCCATTCCCCCTGTCCTGTCACTCCCTGATAGCCTAAACATTCCTTCCCCAGCTTTTTTGTAGGCCCCCTTCAGATACTGGAAGGCCACAATAAAGTCACCTCAGAGCCTCCTCTTCTGCAGACTGAACAGCCCCAACTCTTTCATTTTGTCCTCAGAGCAGAGGTGCTGCAGCCCTCTGAGCATCCTTGTGGCCCTTCTCTAGACATGCTGCAGCACTTGCACATCTGTCTTGTTATAGGGGCTCCAGAACTGGATGTAGTACTCCAGGTGGAGTCTCAGCAGAGTAGAGTAGAGGGGAAGAAAGCGGAGTACTATTATATTATGAACTATTTCTTGCTGCTGTGGGGAAGCTGCCTTTCTCTGATCCCTTATTGTAGGCCCTGTGAGTCTAATGATCTGCAGCAGGACTATCCTTAGGTATTTCATCTACTCCTGCAAAGACAGCTTCAAACCAAGAAATGCTTTGGCAAATAAGCTCTTTATATCTGTTCTTCTGACAGAGTCAAAGTAAGAGCTTACTGAAAATCATAGCCTTGGAGTAAGTGGGGGCAGGCAAGCAAACGCGTTATACCTATCTGTAAGAAAGAGAGATTTCTGATTCTTTAAACAACACTACAGGAGAAAATAGCCTTTCATCAAGCAGAAATATCAGAACATATGGTAATAAGACCATGCTGGGTTAAAAAAAAAAATGGAAAAAAAGACAGTTAACATTCTGAGAATATTGAATTTTGCTGTATTTCTCCTCTGGCAAACTTGCCTGGTTCATTGGTGCTGCCAATTACATTGTCTGATCTCTGACAGACAATGAAGCTGTAGCCAGAGTAACCAGGAATAGCCAAGAATTCACAAAAAATCTGTCTGTTTCTCCTTTTTTTCTGTCAGGGTAGGACTTGCATAATAGTGAATAAGATTGCAGAATAGAAGAGGGTTAACATGGAATGTCAAGTATAATTTTATTACCAGTAATGGAAGTAATGGTGAATATATTTGACCTGGAGCAGAGCAATATGAATGTTCTGTAGGAACCAAGCTTCAAACAAATCACATAGTCCTGTCCTCAATGGAAACCTATTCCTGAAAGATATCCAAAGGGTCCATGTGTTTTTACACATTGGAAACACTTGCAAAGTTTGTCATGCCAAGTATAATTGAATGGAACCCAAGTGAAATCGTAACAGCAAAACCAGCAGCAGGAGAGGCAATTTGTAATTTCTTTAAAACATTTGTAATTTATAACTTATTAAACAACCTCTAAATATACACTACCAAGAGATTCCATGTCTGCTTCATGCACTAGGGTTTCTATAGCCTGATGTTTGTTGCCATCATTCTACATTTTGAACAGGAGGAGTTTCAATGTACTTACCAAGACGCTCAAGCAGATAATCTCAACATAAGGACCTGGTCATAAACATATTTCATAACACTCACAGGTCTGAAAATCACTTCCGCTGCTATTCCCTTTAATCCCATTGCCTCCAACTCTCCTATTGCCTCTGATTTAGTTGTGGCAATTAATGAGGCTGGAACTATAAAATATGTAGTGTCAAGTTGGCCTCACTTAGGCCATGTGGGAGTGGGAAAGAAACGGACTCATACCAATATGGTACATAGGTGGTCAATTCGTTTTTTGAAGCTAAGCGTGGTGCTTACATTGTGGATTCGGTGCAGGGGTGTGTACTTCTGACAGGCTTACATAGCAGAGTATGGGCTGTCCACAAACATAGAGGCAAACCTGAACAACTACCCCCCTTAATCCCCCTTTGTGCAGCTAGCCACAACATTTTCCCTTTCCCAGGGCTGACCAGCCTGCCCTCCTTGCACAGCTCAGCTACAGATAGCAGCTTCTCTGCTAGCCACCCAAGGCCACTTTCTTCATCTGTGCATCCTTATCAGAATGACGTAATGTTACTCTGCCTGTTCTATACACTTAAGTTCTGCTCAAACCCCAGCAATGTAATTAATTTTATTTCTGGAAAGCCTTACCCACAACTGTATACTAATTAGTTAAATTTGGGTCCTAATTCAGTGGGGAAAATCTTCACAAAGATGCTTATGGGCAATTCATTCATTTAGGAGAACCAGAAAATTTGGAAAAGTTTAGCCACAAAATGGCTTTGTCCCACTTACAAGTAGGCAGCTTGGAGCCCTAGGGAAAGTCTGTTCTACTCACTGCGCTGTAATAGAGATTTCAAGACAATTCCTGGTTCCTTTGTGGCAGCATTGGAACTGCTCAGCCATTGAAATTCTAGATCTTCCCAGCATGCTGGGAAAGAGGCAGACGATCTCGCACCTGATCCTGGTTCCTCTTGTCATGGAGGTTTGCAGAGGTGCAGGCAGGTGTACAGAGGATGTCAGTGGCACTTCTTGCCATGTCGTGAGGCACTTAAATACCTTCTCCTGGGAAACTTGAGGCACTTAAGTTTCCAGTTAGTTAAAGCCCAAAACATCAGGGCTAAGCTGTTCTAAAGCATGAAGCAGAGCAGAACACATTGCTCAAGAGCAGTGAGACAGAGGCAGCTCTGTGAGGCAGAGGCAGCGAGGCAGAAGCATCCAGGCAGAAGCAGCTCCATTTATATTATTGGCCTGAGTGTAATGGCTCCTTTGGCCACAGAGATTCACTAATCAAAATGGCGTTTACAGAACTGACAATATTAGGTGAAACCAGGGCTAGCTCAACTTTATTTGGGCAAGACACCAACAAGTACCTAAACACCTTTGAGTACCTGTTTATCATTTTGGAAGGGGACATAATGGCCCAANTTCTAAAGCATGAAGCAGAGCAGAACACATTGCTCAAGAGCAGTGAGACAGAGGCAGCTCTGTGAGGCAGAGGCAGCGAGGCAGAAGCATCCAGGCAGAAGCAGCTCCATTTATATTATTGGCCTGAGTGTAATGGCTCCTTTGGCCACAGAGATTCACTAATCAAAATGGCGTTTACAGAACTGACAATATTAGGTGAAACCAGGGCTAGCTCAACTTTATTTGGGCAAGACACCAACAAGTACCTAAACACCTTTGAGTACCTGTTTATCATTTTGGAAGGGGACATAATGGCCCAAGCCTCTGTTTTCCTACCAACTTTGCTTCCCCCATCAGCAGAAGAGTGAGGTCAGACAGGGCAGTTAATAGGCCTATTAGCTTTCTAAGACAGCCTCTATGCAGGAGAATCAATAAAACTTGAATTTCCCTTCAAAAGCACATCTTCAATGATAGATCTTTCCAGAAAGATTGAAAAGAGGATGTTTGAAGGCTGTTGTTGAGCACTGAGAAACACTGACAACTTGACACTGGTTTTCTTTGTATTGTTCACTCCAGGAAGCTGCACATCTGCAGCTGCTTCATGGCTGCTCGGTCTTCATGTGGGCCAGGAGCTAGGCTAGCATATTCACATCATGCTCACATGCACCAAAACAGCGTATGTTACAGAACCACAGAATAATGAATTGGAGGGAAGCCCAAGGATCATCTGGCCCAACCTTTCTAGGTGATAGTGTAGTTTAAATGAGATGGCTCAGCACCCTGTGAAGCTGAATATTAAAACTGACCAACATAAGGAAATCCACTGCTTTCCTATGATTCCAATGTCTAACTCTTCTTATAGTGAAAAATGTCTCCCCTGTAGTCTAGTCAAAATCTGCCCAGGAGTAATTTGTGTCCATTACCATTTACCTTTTCCATATGATTGCCCTGCAATGGACAGGGGAAGGGCAACTGATGTCATCTACCTAGACCTGAGTAAGGCATTCGACTCTGTCCCACACGACATCCTGGTCACCAAACTGGAAAAGCACAGACTGGATGGGTGGAGCACTCACTGGATAAGGAATTGGCTGGAGGGTCGCATGCAGAGAGTGGTGATCAATGGCACAATGTCCACCTGGCGACCGGTGACAAGTGGTGTTCCTCAGGGGTCAGTGATATGGACTGGCACCAGTGCTCTTTAACATCTTTGTCAGTGATATGGACAGAGGAATTGAGTGCACCCTCAGCAAGTTTGCAGATGACACCAAGCTGTGTGGCGCAGCTGACTTGCTGGAGGGCAGGGATGCCATCCAGAGGGACCTGGACAGGCTGGAGAGGTGGGCCCAGGCCAACCTCATGACGTTTAACAAGGCCAAGTGTAAGGTCCTGCACCTGGGTCGGTGCAATCCCAGGCACAGATACAGGCTGGGTGGTGAATGGCTGAGAGCAGCCCTGAGGAGAAGGACCTGGGGGTCTGGGTTGACGAAAAGCTCAACATGAGCCTGCAGTGTGCACATGCAGCCCAGACAGCAACCCTGTGCTGGGCTGCATCAAGAGCAGTGTGGCCAGCAGGGCAAGGGAGGGGATTCTCCCCCTTTACTCTGCTCTCCTCAGACCCCACCTGGAGTACTGTGTGCAGTTCTGGAGCCCCCAACACAAGAAGGACATGGAACTGCTGGAGCGAGTCCAGAGGAGAGCCACGAAGATGCTCAGAGGGCTGCAGCAGCTCTGCTATGAGGACAGGCTGAGAGAGTTGGGGCTCTGCAGCCTGGAGAAGAGAAGGCTTCGAGGAGACCTTAGAGTGGCTTTCCAGTATCTGAAGGGAGCCTACAGGAAGGCTGGGGAGGGACTATTGACAAGGTCTGGTAATGTCAGGACGAGGGGGAATGGGTTTAAGCTGGAAGAGGGGAGATTTAGACTGGATGTTAGGAGGAAGTTCTTTACAGTGAGGGTGGTGAGACACTGGCATGGGTTGCCCAGGGAGGATGTGGATGCTTCCTCCCTGGAGGTGTTTAAGGCCAGGCTGGATGAGGCCTTGAGCAACCTGCTCTAGTGGGAGGTGTCCCTGCCTATGGCAGGGGGTTGGAGCTGGATGATCCTTGAGGTCCCTTCCAACCTAAACCATTCTATGATTCTATGATTCTGTGATTCTATGATTTCCTGTAAAAAGGGACCCTCTCTCCTGTTGCTAGTCACCCTTTATACACTGGTACATGATAATAAAGTCTCCCCCAGGCCTTCTCTTTTCAAGGCTGAACAAATCCAGTTCTCTCAGCCTTTCTTCATATGGCAGGTCTTCCAGTCCTCTTAACATTCTCATGTCTAAGCAAGCTTTTTAATATTAGGGCTAAACAGACATATTCATACCTCTTTTTAGTCAAGTCAGCGCATGATATAGTAAGATTCTAGTGTGTAATTCTGGTGCAACCAGACATCATTCATCACGTGGGCTTATGCAAACAGTCGCTACGGCCTGGCATTTTTTTTCTATAAACTGTGCTATTATTTTCACAGAGTTTATAAATAAATCTTCTGTGTTTTGTTGTTTTGTTTTTTTTTTTCCCATCCAATCTGTGTATTTATTTTTGTGTTTAATTTTAGTCCACCAGTATTCTCTTTTCAAGGGCTGAGGAGCTGAATCACTATTTTCTTGAGAGATCCTTGCATGAAATAAAATAAAATAAAATAGATTTCTGCTTTTGATAATGTTTTTCTGCAACTGATGGCAAGTATAATTGTTCAGGATGCCCTTTTAGCTTCCTGGATTGGCGTCAACATATTCCAAGGATAACTTTAGCCTACTTCTCTCCAGACAGTGAAGACAGAGAAGGTATCTTCCCAAGACTCATTTTATTGGGCATTCAATGGCCCAGAAAAGAACCACTGACTCTCTAGGGAAATCTAGAGAGTCTTTCAGGGCTAAGGTCTGCTTTTATATTAAGCTTAAAGACACAATTTTGAAGTTTAGATCCAGTGAAACAAGGATCCAAAATAGATATGATCAGCTGTGCTGGTTTGAGGCTAATTGGAATATTTTAATGAGAGAAATTAGATCATTGGCTGTGAAAAGAAAAGAATAGTAATGTCTATATTACCCACTGATTTTGCTTAGAGATACAAAAAGCCAAAATATAAACAAAGATTTTCAGTCTCTGGCTGGCTGCATCCTTTGCCTGGACCTATCTAACTTGATCTAATCATTCTTCTTCTAACCCCTTATGGCATCTCATCCCTGTCTGTAAGCCTTTTGGGATAAGGGTGGGGGTAGGAAGAAGGAGTTAGTTCAGAGCCCTCCTGGGCAGTTTTGCTGCTCACTAGGGATTCTGAATTTCTGTGTTACTTGTAACTTGTATATAATTGTATATTGTTGCAAATATCTGTATGTATTGTGTATATATGCTTGTAAATTTGTGCTACACTATAAAATATAGCTTCATCCTTAACTTCCAGCCATCTGATCTAGTCTGGTGAATCTTGTGGAGGGGGGAAAACTCCCAAACCACTACATCATTCTGAGACCAGCTGCAACCATTTGGAGTACATTTAGAGTGTAAAAGTGGTATGGATAGATCCATCCTTCCTGTTTCTTCAGTTCATTATGAATGAGATGTGGTAAATATACTCAGTTACCATAAATCAAAGAACTGCTGAATCTGCCCTACCCTAGCGTCCAGCCTCACCCTCCTGATTGTAACCATGCTTGCGATGGGAAATGAGGAAATTCTGATGACACCACGTTAAGCAGGAATATTGATTTGCCTTGGGCAAGGAGGCTGTGCAGAGGGATCTGGATAAGTTGGATCTATGGCCTGAGGTCAGTTTTGTGATGTTCAACAAGGCTAAATTTCAGGTCATGCACCTGGATCACAATAACCTCACATGATCTCTTCTCCCAAATAACAGGTGACAACAAAAGAGGAAACAGACACAAATTATGCCAAAGGAGGTCGAACATTAAGAAAAATTTCTTCACCACAAAAGCTGTGAAGTCCTGGAACAGGCTACCCAGGGCAGTGGAGAAGTCAGTATTCAGAGAGGTTTTTAAAAGCCATGTAGTTACGGTGCTGAGGGTGACCTGGCAGTGTTGGATAAATGGTTGGACATCATGTTCTTGAGGGTCTCTTCCAATCAAAATAAATCTGTGATTCTACAATTCTGTTTCCTCTTGATGCTCTGTGGCTGCCTAAGGCACACCTGATCTTTCTGTGTACGTGCATTTCTTTGTACTAAGGCAGGACTTCTGCCTCTCACTACAAAACCACAAACAAGTAAAGAAGCAAAACAAAGCAACAAACCAACCAACCAATCAACAACAAAACCACAAAGAAACGTGCATACAAACAAGAAAAGCAAGCAACAAAACAACTGTTTTGGTATTAGGTGAATATTACTGAGATTGATGACCATGATAACTATTCTCCATCCAGAAGACATGTAAGAGGCAATTAAGTCTTTCAGAAATAAAACAGGTGGGACAGTAAGAGCCATCACCGCGTGCAATCTGTGATGACTTGCACTAGCCTTGTGCATCCACAGCGGAAGGTGTGTGTATATTTATGTGCTAACACATGCATATCGATATATGCATAGTTCACATGGAATTTTGGGGAAAAAAATAAAAATTAAAGTAATTATCAATTTTTGTGGTTATTCAAGAAGGGCTGGAAGGTGAAGTTTATCAATTGAGTTGAAAATATATTTCAGGAACTACTATATTTTATACACGGATGAATATCAAATCCTTTTCTTTAAATATAGACCTAACTTCCATCTGTAGGATATAGCTTGATTGGGAAATTATTTTAAATAGATTGCACCGATCTGTTCCAGAAACATTATGCTCATATGAATGGAAAATTGTAAGCACGGTAACATAGAGAAGAAACAAAACAGTAAGGCTGTTTGCACTGCAAAAAAATCCACAAATTTTTGAATTCGACTTTTTAAGACTCTTCCTTTCCCATCTTTTCACCACAACTTCTGGCTTTTTTCCAACTTTATCTCATACTCTGCTCTGTGTCAGGCCCAACCCAGAAGATGTTCTTCAGGATGCATTTCTTTGTGCTCTCGTCTCTGTATTTTTCTGATAAGCAATGCCCATTCTTTTAATTTTGCCATTTTTTGTTTAGATATATCTGGTTTGACCAATCTAGTTCCCCTCTCTATCCCCTAGATAGACTGTGTTCAGAGAAGGACAACAAACCTGGTGAGGGATCTGAAGAACAAACCTTATGAGGAGCGGCTGAGGGAAGTGAGGTGGTTTAGTCTGGAGAAAAGGAGGATGAGGGGAGACCTCATTGCTCTCTACCAATTCCTGAAAGGAGGCTGTAGTGAGGTGGGAATCAAAATCTTTCCCCTAGTATCAGGTGATAGAATGAAAGGAAACGGCCTGGAACTGTGCCAGGGAAGGCTTATATTGCATGTTAAGATTAATTTCTTTACTGAAAGAGTTGTAAGGCACTGGAACAGGCTACGCAGGAACATGGTGGAATCACTATCTCTGGAGGTGTTGAAGAAACATGGTCATGGTACTCTGGGACGTAGTTTAATGGCTGTGGTGGTGTTAGGTTGATGGAGGACTTGATAATCTTGGAGATCTTTCCTGACATCAATAATTTTAAGCTTTTGTGGAACTATGAATCTTTTTTTTGTGGAACTATCTCCCACTGTTGAACCATATCAGCAGTCTATCTTGTCACCCATGTGAGATTCTGCAAATCCAGCCATTTCACATCTCATGGGCAATGACAGGGGCTTCAATAGAGTGAGGCCAGAATCGGAGAGCAAGTGTGTTTATGTTGACCCTAGAGTACTTTTAAAGAATTAATTAAAAAAATAGAAAAGGCTGCTGAAGTCAATCATGAGTTAGTGATGGTGTAAGTTACACATCGTGTATCTGTCGGTCAGGAAACAGGTGTATGTGGGTGTAAGTGCCAGAACTGTTCGACTTGCAACAACTTGGCATTTAGTGGGAGTGCAATATGAGTATAACTTAGACTCCCAGATATGGAAGAAGGAATGGGGGGATGCAGCAAAGCAGTCAGATAATGGAAGTGTTAAGCAAGTTTGTGGTACCCACTGAATGACAGATATCCCCGGGATATTTGCCTATTTCTCTGTTTTCTTTTCTTTCTGTGTCCACAGGTTCAGATCTTCTGCTGGGAGCTTTCATGACGGTCCTGCTGTTATGCTTATATTTTTCCCTGTTAAATTGCCAGATAGAACGCCTCACAGCCCAGAACTAAGCGTATCCGGGGATTCATCCAAAACAACGTGGTCAGAAGGTAGAAGAAGAGGGATTCTGCCCCCCTATACCACTTCTCTGAGACCCCACCTGCAGTGCTAGGTCCAGCTCTGGAGGCCTCAGCACAGAAGAGACACTGACCTGTTGGAAGAGGGGCAGAGGAAGGCCATAGCAATACTGGAAGGGCTGGAAGACTTCTGCTGTGAGGACAGGCTGTCAGAGTTGGGGTTGTTCAGCCCAGAGAAGAGAAGGCTCCACCAAGACCTTATTGAGGGCTTTCAGTAGAGGGCCTGTAAGAAAAATTGGGGCACTCTTTCTAACATGGCAAGGGGTGATAGTTTTAAGTTAGAAGGGGAAGACTAGATAGAAGTAAAAAATTAGATTGGTGAGACAATGGCCCTGGTTGCCCAGAGACACGGTAGAAGCAACATCCTTGGCAACATTTCAGGTGAGGTTTGCCAGGGCTCTGAGCAACCTGCTCTGAAGACGTCCCTGATGATGCAAAGGGAGTGGATTAAGATAATGTTTAAACATTCCTTCCCACCCAAACGAGTCTGTGGTTTTGTGAACTTCGAGAAGATATTTTTTGAGCAGACACAGGTTTGCTCTCCCTGTGCTCCAAGCCAGCCATATGCAAACTGGCCTCAAACCAGGAGCTATGCAGGAACGCAGCCCAAGCTAATAAGCCTTGCTGAGAAGGCAGGATGTATTTGCTCAAACTCAGCACTGTGCTACTGCAGCTACACAGCCTCCACTTAGCTCTGGGTGCAGGTAGCACATGCTCATGCCTGCCTGGACTGCAGGCATATGAAGTCTACTCTGCTGCTGAAAACCAGAATTGAAAACACCTGCATTGGAAATAAACCTGATCCTTTGTCTCATATATGCATGAAGCACATAAATCAGTGCTTTGAAATAGTTTCTAAATTATCACAATGAGTAGTGATTAATTGTCTGAAAAATGGAGGATTCACTAGAATAAATTGTCTTGTTTTATTTTTCTGTCCAGGAGCCCACAGGTCCCTATTATACTGCTTTTTAAGACAACCATCTTCACAAAGACTTTTTCTGTTTAATGTAGGAAGAAGAGTACACAGAGCATGGTCCTGTTTTCAGCAAACCCTTATAGCAGGAGGCCTATAAAATCTCCATACCCATTTTGTGTGTATAGGGTAATCTTTCATGCCTCCTGAATCACCTCAATAGCTTTTTGAATGTTCTGTGCACTCTGGCATAAATAATCACCTGTAATCAGGGATGCTGTGGGTGTAGGAAGAGCAGATGAAAAAAAAAAAAAAGGGGGTGGGGGAAGAAAATCCACCTGAAAATCCCCATATTGCCTCTAAGAAGGAGGAGGGAAGTTGAAGGAGATCTCCAAACCTTTGAAAATGCAGGTAATAACCACTTACATTTTTCAGTAGATTTGCCCGTCACTAGTCAAAGGTCTTATTCATGTATCACGTGCATTTTCCCTGAGTAAAATTGTCTTTTCTTCTGGAAGATGCATCTCGTTTTAAATTGCTGCCAACTCTAATCAAAACCACCTACGCAACAATACCAAGCCTTTTTTTCCCATCTTTTCTTTCTTTTTTTTTTTTTTTCCCCCCTCCACCTCAGCTTTACTTTTTCTTTTAGGATTGCTGAAAATTGCATACAAGCAATTCCATAGATAGGGATAAAAGAATTTAAATGAACAAGGCCCATATCCCATAGCTTTTTTGTTACTGTGCTCCAGCATCATATCTGACAGACACTTAAACATTTATCCAATGGCTGAGACATTCTTACGCTGTCACATGAATCTTTTGCTGCTGAATTAGCAGATATTCCCACAAGAATCTGTTGAAGTGTTGGTGAAGTTTATCATATCAGGAAATAAAGCTCTTCAGGCATTTCAAAGAGGAGCGTGTGGGATAAGAATCTAGAGGAGACTGACTGTTCTGGCTGGTCTGTGTGATGGGGTAAGGTATACAGACTGCTCTCCAGGTATAAGATGCATAAAGGAATATCTCTAGTGGTATAGACATATTGTAATGTATCACACTATCACACAGTATCACAGTATTACCAAGGTTGGAAGAGACCTCATAGATCATCAAGTCCAACCCGTTACCACAGAGCTCAAGGCTAGACCATGGCACCAAGTGCCACATCCAATCCTGCCCTGAACAGCTCCAGGGACAGTGACTCCACCACCTCCCTGGGCAGCCCATTCCAGTGGCCAATGACTCTCTCAGTGGAGAACTTTCTCCTCACCTCAAGCCTAAATTTCCCCTGGTGTAGCTTGAGGCTGTGTCCTCTTGTTCTGGTGCTGGCCGCCTGAGAGAAGAGAGCAACCTTCTCCTGGCTACAACCACCCCTCAGCTAGCATATAGTAGATCTAATGACCTAGAGCAGAGGTCTTAATGACAAGCAGCTGAAGGAACTGAGATTGTTTGGTCTAGAAAAGATGAAGCTCAGGGTGGACCTCATTCTCTGAAGTGAGACTTTAACAAGGTGGCCATTGGTTTCTTCTCCTAAATAACAAGAGAACAAGAGGAAACAGCTTCGAGTAGCCTCATTAAAACCCAAACTGGCTCTGAAGTCCTAAAACAGGGTTCTGAGGATTTAAAAGGTATGTAGATATTGTGATGAGGACATGGAAGTGCTTGGCTAACAATTGGACTTAGAGATCTTTTCCCATCAAAATGATTGCATGATCTTACTGTAAGGAGTGACTTCCAGTAGATGGTGTCAACTTGGTTCATATAAGGTATCAATTTTACACATCACCTGAACATTCACGGAATCATAGAATCAACCAGGTTGGAAGAGAACTTCAACATCATCCAGTCTAACCTAGCACCCAGCCCTATCCAGTCAACTAGACCATGGCACTAATTACCTTATCCAGTCCTTTCTTGAACACCTCCAGGGGTAGCGACTCCACTACCTCCCTGGGCAGCCCATTCCAATGGCAAATCACTCTGTCTGTGAACACCTTTTTCCTAACATCCAGCCTATACATCCCCCCCAGCACAACTTGAGACTGTGTCTCCTTGTTCTGTTGCTGGTTTCCTGAAAGAAGAGACCAACCCCCACCTGCCTACAGCCTCCCTTCAGGTAGTTGTAGACAGCAATGAGGTCTACCCTGAGCCTCCTCCAGGCTAAACAACCCCAGGTCCCTCAGCCTCTCCTCATAAGGTTTGTGTTCCAGACCTATTTGCTTATGTTCATCTTTTTAAATTTCTTTATATTTTTTGTTGTCTTTTCCCCACAGTCTCCATAAGGCTGAGACCACCACTCTCAACCTCTCATACAGGGTAACAGTCAAGGAAAATCTTAAGACCTGTATCTGTTTTACCTTTGGCAAATGGAGGTCTAAGTGACATTTTTTGTCCTCTGCTGAAGAAATGACTTGGGTTCTTCATGTAATTTTCTCCAGAAGCCATAAGAGCAGTCATATTTAGGTTGTGTATGACCCAGCAGTCATCCAGGGGGAAATTTGGCAGTGATTAAGGATTTCCAAGACTGTAGTCCTACGTGAATGCTGAATTTTACCATGGAGGATTATATTGCTGATAAAACAGTCTCTGCAAACCTGTCACCAGCTTTGTTCTGACCAGTGTGGATGGTGGTCCCATTTATTGAAGTGTCAGTGGAGCTGCAGATCAGGTCAAATAGCAAAACTCATTAACAGTCTTTTGATTTGAAAACAATGAATTAACTTTTATTCTCACGTACATTGGTTGTACATCAGTGTAAGTCCATTGACGGGGGAGTCACTTCTGATATAAACCAAGAGGACAGAGCAGTTGGCTTTCTAATGCCAACTCTTTTGAAAATGCTCCAGAATAAGCTATCTAAATTTATTTCCTCCCTTTCAGTTTCCTTCCTTTAGCTTAAAAAGAATGATTGCAGAAACCGTTTTTTTATGGCATTGTTCTATCAGTGGTGTCTGCAATTAAGACTCATGTCACTAAACAAACTGTAATTGCTTCAAATTGTAGTAAGCTGTGGTAATTGACACGCTTCTATAAAACTGGCTAGTTTTATGATGGCCCTCTAAGGACAAGAAATACTGAATTTACAACTTTGAACCATGTTGCTTCACGTTCAAGAATACTTAAAACATGGAACAGAGTTATTTCTTCTAGTGGAGATTGGACACTGGTAATTAAGTGATTTATGGGAAGGTACAAGTATGTTGCTGTGCAGCTTCTATGAAGTCAGCCTCTGCAGAAATTTGCCATGTCCATAAATTGCTCTTGAAGGAGGTCTGTGTTTAGCTGTCTGCTCTTGAGGCTTATTGGGAAGCACAGAATTTTGAAGCTAGCTAGAATGTTTTGGTGAGAAGAACTAGTTTACAGGCTGTGAAAGAGAAACAATGGTGATGTCTACTTCACTCATAGGTTTGCTGAGATGTATAAGAACAAGAATCCAAACATAGATAGGGGAGACACTTTCTGTCCTGGCTGTGGGCTGCATTTCTCTCTCTCTAACCTAACCTAGGATCTCTCTGATTAATCCACCTGCTTCCTAATCCATCTGGCTGACCCTCCAGTCTTCCTTGGGCACAAGGCAACGTCTGGGGTAAGGTAGAGAGGGGTGGGAGAAGATGGAAGGGCAGTTGGGAGCCCCTTCTGGGGCCTCAGGTTTCTGGGAGGAGAGTTGTGTTTCTGTATTACCTTTTACCTTGTATATTTCTATATATAACTGTATATATTGCAAATATCTGCTTGTCTATTGTGCTAAGCTGTAAATATAAACGCTTCATTCAATTTCCAGAGCAGCTGAGTCTAGCCTGGGTGATTTCTAAAGTGTGTGTGAGAGGATAACACCCAAACCAGCACATCATTGTTTGTAGAGAAAGGCTGAGTCAGGTCATTTGTAGGGGTTTCTGACATTTATTACTTATGCTTCTCCTTTTTTGAACTTTAGGCCTATAAAGCTTTACTCTCAGGAAAGTGCATTAATCTTATAGAGAGGGGCTGGAAAATATGCTCCCAGCAATGTTATTTAAATGCTCTAAAATATTTACAAAATATTTCTCTGGGATGTGTATGATTCAGTGAGAGGTGGTGCAGCAGGTATATGAAACAGGGCACCTAATCAATGTGCATCACAAAGAATCATAGAACTGCTGAGGTTTGAAGAGACATTTAAGATCATTTCAATTGCACACTCTAAGCTCACAATCTCACCACTACTGCCGAGATGTTGCCACTAAACCATGTTCTTGAACATCACATCCACATGTCTTTTAAATACCTTGAGGGATGGTGACTTCACCACTTTTTTGGACAGCCTGTTCCACTGCCTGAGAACCCTTTCCGTGAAGAAATTCTTCCTAATATCCAACCTAAACCTGGAACAACTTGAGACTACTTCATCTTGTCCTATCACTTGTTGCATGTGAGAAGATATCAATCCTTACCTCACTACAACATACTTTCATGGAGTTGTAGAGGGTGCCAAGAACTCTGCTCAACCTTCTCTTCTGAAGACTAGACAATCACAGTTACCTCAGCCACATTGTAAAACTTACAAGTTACCATATTAGTTGCTTTTCTTTGGGCATGCTCCAACACCTCAATGTCCTTCTTGGAAGGAGGGGCCCAAAACTGAGCACATTATTTAAGTTATGACATCACCAGTGCTGAACAGAAGGTCAAAATCACATCCCTAGACCTCCTAGCCACACTATTTCTGATGCAAGCCAGGATACCACTGACTTTCTTGCCCACCTGACCACACACATTCAGCTGGCCATCAATCAATACCCTTTAGGTCCTTCTCCACTGAATGACTCTCCAGCCACTTTTCCCCAAGCCTGTAAAGCTGCATTGGGTTGTTATGGCCCAAGTACAACATGTAAGTTGCCTTAGGATCCCTCATCTGAGCATCAAACTACTTCTGATTTTTTGATCACAATAGTCTCTGTCCATGTCTATATGAACCACAAAAGTCATGGTGTTACTGAGTGTTCCTTCAGTGAGAGAATTTGTACAAACCTATGTCTGTGAAGTGCATTAAATGTGGCATTAAAACGTGTATGGAGCTGTGCATAAAGGCTGGCATTCATGGACAGGAAGACAGGTTATGTCATGACTTTCTAGTCATTCCCATGTGTGCAACACAACCACTTAACACTCGTGAACTTAAAAATGCTGTTGGGTTTTGTTTTGCTCCAGCATTTTCAATACAATCTTTTAAACAGGTCTGCACAGTGTTGGATGTGCTGGAGCACATCTACAAAAGATGGCCAGTGTAAGGGACCTCTCCTGGGTGTTCACAGCCCTTAATTTTATATTAACTCTCTCTGTTGCAGATGGCCTGTGGTGATTCCTAGAGAATCTTGGTCAGGTTCATTAAAGCAACCCTAAAAGAGATAGGCCATTAAGTCTCTGATTTCTGAATAAATTTCTAAATAAATAATTTCCCGCAATGAATATTCATTGAATAGAGAGGGGGAAAAAAAAGGGGAAGCATTTTAATCTTTCTTGAGTAATGAAATCAGAAAATCATTTGAGATGAGGAAATGACTGCTTAACACCGGGTGTGCTGTCTGGGACCCTGCTTAGTAGTGACAGACGTTTTCAGGAGCAGGAGAACACTGCAGCACAATGCAGGTGAAAACAACAATTTTGGTTGCTTAACTCCACCTCTGTTCTGACACCAGATTTAGCATTTCAGTGAAATTATTTGTCTTGTGACAGAGACAAAACAGAGAGATGTTCTTTTAATTTACTGTGGCAGTCTTGGAATATTATTCCTCTTGTTGTAATTCTTGGGTTGGTTTGTTTTTTTTTGGGGTGGGGGGAAAGGGAGTTTTGGTGGTTTGGGATGGTTTTGTATGGTTTCGTGCTTGTTTGTTTGTGGGGCTTTGGTTTGTTTTGCTTTGCTTGTTTTGTATTTTTGTCTTTCCTTTCCTCTTGGTGTAAGAAAATTTGAGGATATTCACAGTGTTGTACAAGTTCTTGTCCAATCTAGACTTCTCTTTCAACATTTTTTTCTCTTTCATGAGTTAATTCCTGCCTTTTCCTTAGAAACTATACCTCCACAGAGCAATACAGGTTTAGGCGGCATTTTTAACACAGCCTCCTTAGAGAATGAGATCAGCCAATGAAGTTCCCATAATTACCACAGCTAATGTGCTTGAGAGTCCTTCACACTTTTGAGAGCAGTATGAGAAGAAACACTTTGCTTTGACAAATCAAAACTTTCTTCTCCTGGACTTCTGGCCAATACAAGTTTTTTGCTTAAATGTGATCGATCTGAGTTTCTCTGGCAAAATACTACAAGAGTAAGCAATATCTGGGTATTGCCCATATATATGCAGAATATCTGAAGCAAAAGATAATGAAAGACAGAGAGGAAAAGGAGTAAATTTAGAAGAACATTGAGAAGCATTGTTTCTGACACACCGTGCAATGTGTAGCTATAAAAGGTTTTCATCCTGCTCATTGCCTTAAATATACTTGAGTTACACTTGAAGATATAATGTCAAAGATAAGAAGGATTTAGGAGGAAATGCATGTATTTGTAATCCTTGCATTTATTTTATTTATTGATTAGAAATGCTTATTGAGTTGTGCAGGTTCCAAGAGTGCTTCATTACACAACAAATGCTGGCTAGAAAATGTCACTACTGATCTGCCTCAAATCTTTTCATGTCATTCTAATCCTCCTCCAAATGCTTTCATAAACTTCATCTCACTCTGTTATTTAACTGAAGATCCTTTTTTATAAAGCAGTTTATCATGTTCAGCAATTGCTTAGGTGAGGGATCTTGGCCACAATAAAACATAATGTACACTCTGCAAACACCTGAAATGTTGTATTTGCATGCAATTGGTAAAATGTTCAATGTTGTCATGCTTGCCAAGTGGGTTTATGAGGGGAGAACCTAGTGCCTGGCCCCTGAAGAAGGCAAAATTGATCTGTTCTCCAGTAGCAGCAGACATCACTTAGTAAGGAAGAATACCAAAGTGAATGAGGTTCCTCAGCAGTGGGTGGGAGATTCCTCCCACGGAATTGTTAGCAGCCATGAGAAGAGCAAGGTTGACTAGTGTGACTTCCTCTTCACAAACTAAAACAGTTCTGGCCATATACATTTAATGCATTTTTATTTCTATTTGTACGATTCTTGTAGTATTGCAGCATTTTTTTTTCCCTCTTCATGGTATTGGTGTCCTGAATACTTGCTTGACCCAGGTTACCCAGAGAGGTGGTAGATGCTCCAACCCTGCAAACATTCTGGGTATACAGGGCTCTAAACAACTTGCTCTATTTGAAAATGTCTCTGTTCACTGCAGGCATGGCAGCTTTAGATGAGCTTTAAAGGCCCCTTCCAACCCAAAACATTCTGTGATTCTGTGATCTTATGATTCTATGAAGTTGTGGGTAGTCACCTCCAGCCTATCCCTTTGTCTGTCTTTGAGTGCCTGAGGATATAGATCACAGAGGAGCCTTTCCACTTTAGAATGATGGCAACAGAACCAGCGTGCCATTCTTGGTTTAAAATCGTATATTCTTTTTGATCTTGAGATGTCATTGTCCTGGAAGGCTAATAGGCCTATTGAATGTCCTGGCTTGCTCCACCTTTCTGCTGAGGGAGGAAGCAAAGGCGGGAGGAAAAAAGAGGCTTGGGCCATATTGTCTCCTTCCAAAGTGATAAACAGGTACCCACAAGTATTTAGGTACTTGTTGGTGTCTTGCCCAAATAAATGTGAGCAAGTCCTGGTTGCATCTAGTTTTGCAAATGCCATTTTTCTTGGTGAATTTCTGTGACCAAAAGAGCCATTATACTCAGGCAAGTAATACAAATTGAGCTAAGTTGCAAACAGTTGTGCTGCTTCTGCCTTGCTGCCTCTGCCTCATGGAGCTGCCTCTGTCTCACTGCTCTTGGACAATGTGTTCTGATCTGCCCTGTGCTTCAGACCAACTTGGCCCTGATGTTTTGGGCTTGAACTACCTGGAAACTTAAGTGCCTTAAGTTTCCCAGGAGAAGGTATTTAAGTGCCTCACAACATGGCAAGAAATGCCACCGACATCGTGCCCTCTGCACATCTGCAAGAGATCCTGCCTGCACCTCTGCAAACCTCTATGACAAGATGAAACAGGACCAGATCAGAGATCATCTGTCTGTTTCCCAGCACCCTAGTTAGATCTAGGAGCCTCTCAATGACCAAGCAGTTCCAATACTGCCACATAGCCAGGGACTATCTTGAAATCTCTACTCCCCTGCAGTGAGTAGAACAAACTTTCCCTAGGGCTCCAGGCTGCCTATTTGTAAGTGGGGCAAAGCCATTTTGTGGCTAAACTTTTGCAATTCTTCTGATTCTCCTAAATGAATGAATTGCCCATAAGCATCCTTGTGAAGATTTTCTCAACTGAATTAGAACCCAAATTTAACTCATTTGTATGTAGTTGTGGATGGGGCTTTCTGGAAATAAAATTAACTACATATTTTATAATTCCTGCCTTGTTAATTTGCCCAACTAAATCAGTCATCATGCAGCCTTCATTTACAAAGCAGGATTAACAGAGTTATCTATTTTCTGATAAAGCAACAGTTTATAAAAGCAGACAGTTTATCAGCTCCATGCTACAGGATCGAGAACATTCAAATAAATTTTACCTTAACCCACGTTACATTTTCTATTGCTTGGACACCTGGAAAAATATTCTGCCATAAGTCCTCACTCCTGAGATGCATTTAGTGAACTTTTCCTAAGCTGAGAATTGAGTGATCTCAGAAAGTCCCCACATATAGCTGAAAAAGCATTTAACCATCAACTTGCCCTTGGTCTTCTTGGCCAGCCTGACTGGTAGCCCCAGACCCTATGAGGTGGGTATCTACTTTCAGTCCAGTGAAAAACATTTACTAAGTGTCTGAGGAGGCTATTTCATTTCATTTGTTTTCCTTTACTGCTCAGATTTATAAAAACAGCTTTAGTGTAATTTGGACTGAATGATGTTTCAAAAAGAAAGTTTCTCCTCCAAATTGGAAACTTAGACTTCTAGGCAGGTCTGCCTAATACCAGTACTGTGACAGTAACTTGTTCAAGTTGCCCCAGATTTGCATTGTCTCAGTATTTATGTTATTCTCCAGAAAAATACTAAAGGAATATTTGCAGATATTAGAATGTGTGAAGACAGAGGTAGCATTGTTTAATTATCTAGAGTAATTGAGAAGTTTAGTAGAACCATTGCCTTTATTATAAGTGCCTCATAATTGTTATCATTATTCACAAAAACACATAGCAGCTTATCCAAAACTTGATCTTTTTTTTCAGAACACACCATCGCCTCGTTATTCCTTATAATGCTTTATACTGTAGTTGTTCAGGCTATGCTGAGAGATATCCAGAAGTTAACAAGTCTAACTAGAATATAAACATGCTAAAGGCAACATGGGATTTTTTGTCACTAAGAAATGATTCAGATTGTTTTGATGGATGAATGAATCTGTCTGGGTAAGGGGCATTGTTGCTTCCACTTAACTGAATAAACTTCAGCATGCTATCTGCGTTTGATTACAGTCTGACTGTGATTAAATTTGTCAAGTAATGTATTTGATCTGCAGTATATTATACACTTGAGATGATGTAATCAATGACAGAATGCAATGATAGTGAGAGATGTGCTTTGTTGTGATGGCTCTACAGATAGAAGGGCACACATTTCAGCACTGGCAGCAAAGGGATGAAACTCCTAAGTCCAGCTTTTCTCAAGGTTAGCTCCTACTGACCAACTAAAGAGTAAGCCACAAAGAAAGATAAACCAATTGCATTTTAGGTGCCTTCAAATTTATGTAGCATTGGAATAGAAGTTTTTATTGAATCTAGCTAATAAGCCATGTGTATAGACTGCCCTCTGCAAAACAAGAAGAATATAATTCCTCCACCTCAACAACCTGTGAAAATAGATACATTAAGTACCAAAACCATGCAAAATATGTGTCGGGTGGAGGATCCCGGTACTCAATCATCACTGAACTCATCTTGCCTCAGATAGCTTGAACTCATCTTGCCTCAGATAGCTATGCTCCTCTTTGTACGTCTCCAGCAGGCACAATGGAATTGGGGGAGAATGACCATATTTCCTGACTGTTGAGTTATACTTGGCTTGTTTATTTTATATTGTTCAAGTTTAGAACAGAACTCTGCATGCATTGGCCCATTATTAATTCTCCTACTATAAGGAGCTCCAATAAGCTGGGCATACAAGACCTTGCAGCATCCATCCACAAAAAAATCCCAAATAGATGCCTTATTTGTTAATAAATAAACAAGTGAACACAATATATTCCATATGTCAATAAATTTAATAGATTTACTGCTGTTATACAAATTTGAGCCTTGGGAAAGACATTTTCAAGTTCCATGTCCCACAGTAACAGCATTTTAAGAAAAGCTGTCATCATAGAAACATGCACATATTTAAAAAAGAGGAAAAATGATTGAGGAAGCTGAACAATCTCATGAGCTTCATAAGAAGGATTTCTGCAGAAGTAATATCTCTTAATATGTTGCAGCATATCCTCATCCACAAGAAGGGTCGGATGGAGGAACCTGGGAGCTACAGACCTGTCAGCCTGACCTCAGTGCCAGGGAAACTGATGGAGCAGGTTATATTGGGGGTGACAACTGCGCACCTGAGGGATGGCCAAGGGCTCAGGTCCAGCCAACATGGATTCAGGAAGGGCAGATCCTGCCTTTCCAACCTGATCTCCTTCTATGATCAGGTGACCTGCTTGGTGGATGTGGGGAGGCCTGTGGATGTGGTCTATCTGGACTTCAGCAAGGCCTTTGACACTGTCCCCCACAGCAAACTGCTGGCTAAGCTGTCAGCCCACGGCTTGGATAGCAACACTCTATGCTGGGTGAGGAACTGGCTGGAGGGCCGAGCCCAGAGAGTGGTGGTGAATGGTGCCACATCCAGCC
>WAAF01016892.1:85864-100896 GCA_013400475.1 Tricholaema leucomelas
GAGGTGAGGAGAAAGTTCTTCACTGAGAGAGTCATTGGAGTCGCCGTCCCTGGAGCTGTTCAGGGCAGGATTGGATGTGGCACTTGGTGCCATGGTCTAGCCTTGAGCTCTGTGGTAAAGGGTTGGACTTGATGATCTATGAGGTCTCTTCCAACCTTGGTAATACTGTGATACTGTGATACTGTGATAGCAAAGCAGCAAGATTTTACTCTACATATATTGGGTTGTGGGCCCCTTCCATAGACTGACTCACAGAAATGTAAGATGAAGAAAATGCTTAAATAATTCCATTTATCTCTGAGATAGCAGATTAGACAAAATGTCTCTGCAGTAGAGTACTGATGTTCTCTTCTAAGACTGCCCAAGTTTCGGTATTTTCAGGCACCTGGAGTGTCAATGCATTATGAGTTTTTAGATGAAGTAGAATTAAATGTGTCTAAACCCCTT
This sequence comes from Tricholaema leucomelas, assembly GCA_013400475.1. Lineage (NCBI taxonomy): Eukaryota > Metazoa > Chordata > Aves > Piciformes > Lybiidae > Tricholaema lacrymosa > Tricholaema leucomelas. Next base: position 86,312 of record WAAF01016892.1, read on the forward strand.
TATAAAAAGCTAACTTCACACTAGGCAGGTTGAATTTTGACTGCCCAAGCTCAAAGTTGTCCCAGGCTGTAGCAACCCAAGCTCAAAAACATCTGACAACTCTCTGCATATTCCAAGATTTCACTTGCTCTGTGAACACTCAATAAACAAAATTCCTCTGACTCTCTCTTCACCTCTTTGCTTCAGGGCCTCGCTTTCCTTGGGGAACAATGTCAAGCTTAAATGCAATACTTAGGTGTTGTTTTTGTTTGTTTCCCTCTGTGGAATGAGATTAACATTATGCAGTGAGGTGAACACTAAGCAGTTCATGCCCTGTTGACACTGAAAGTACAGTATCTAAAGAAATGCATTGATGAAAATGGGACTGGTGACAAGATGACCAACAAAATTTCTCAGAGGAGCACTGAGATACTCCTTACTTATTTGTCTACTCTCTACATGAATAGATGAGATTTTACCTGTCTTCTTAAATGACCTGCCTTTTCTTTTCCCTACTGATCCCAAGCAATAGTATTTTTGGTAAGGAAAGCCCTAGTGACTGCTGTCTGATGGGAGAAAAATGAGGACATTTTTGGTGGAGTATCTTCAGCTATGGAATTTATTTGTTGGTCCAAAGGAGGTCAAGTGTCCTGAATTTCAGGGCACATTGTCAGCAGAAGCTTTCCTAAGGCAGTAAGTATGATAGGCTGAGCTCTTATTCTAGGAGGAACTGGTAGTGATTCACGTGATAAAGGTTGCTTAATACTTTCCATTATGAGGACCTACTCTAAGAAGCCTTCAGTTTACCACTTGGCATGTGACTATTATTTAGGTGATAGTCATAGGTATTTCTTTTCTCTCTTACTCTTTTTCAAAGACAAAATGCAGTCATAGAATCACAACAGTGTTTCAGCTGGAAAAAAAAATCTCTAAGACTGTGTCCAGCCATCAACCTAAGACAGCCATGACCATTAAACTATGTCCCAAAGTGCTATGTCCACACATTTTTTTAACACCTTCAGGGATGGTTACCAAGGATTCTAGTTGGGTGGTCTATTGAAATTATTACAGTAAAAAAAACATTCTTAATACGCTATCTAAACCCTTCCTGGTGCAACTTGGGGCCATTTTCTGTCATTCTATCACCTCAACTAGGGAGAAGAGACCAACTCAACAACCTCACTCTAAGCTCTTTTCCGAAAACTGCAAAGATGAATAGGTATCCCCACAGCCTCCTCCAGACTAAATAATCCCAGTCACAGAATCAGAGAATCAGAGAATGTTAGGGGCTGGAAGAGATCTCAAAAGATCATCTAGTCCAACCCCGCTGCCAGAGCAGGATCACTTAGAATAGATCACACAGGAATGCATCCAGGTGAGTTTTGAATATCTCCAGAGAAGCAGACTACACAATCACCCTGGGCAGCTTGTTTCAATGTTCCATCACCCTCATAGTGAAAACATTTTTCATCATCAGCTCGCTATACCCTAATTTCCACCCATTGCCCCTCATCCTGTCACTGGGTATCACTGAGCAGAGCCTGGCTCCATCCTCTTGGCACTCACCCTTCACATAATTATAAACATTAATGAGGTCATCCCTCAGTCTCCTCTTCTCCAAGCTAAAGTCCCAGCTTCCTCAATCTCTCCTTATAAGGAAGATGTTCCACTCCGTTCTCATTTTGGTGGCTTGGTGCTGGACTCTCTCAAGCAGTTTCCTGTCCTTGAACTGAGGGGCTCAAAGCTGGACCCAATATTTGAGATAGAGCCTTAACAGGGCAGAGTAGAAGGGGAGGACAACCTGTCTTGACCTACTAGCCACACCGCTCCTAGTACACCCCAGAACGCCGTTGGCCTTCTTGGCTACAAGAGCACACTGCTAACTCATGGTCAACCTTTCATCCAGTAGGACCACCTGGATATTGTTGGCTTTCTTGGCCACGCTGCTGGCTCATGTTCAGATCCCTGTCAACCAACACTTCCAGGTCTTTTTCTGGCAGGCAATCTTCCAGTAACCCTACCTCAGGCCTGGAGCTTTGCATCAGGCTGTTGTGACTCAAGTGCAGGACCTGGCATTTTATTTGTTAAGCCTCATAAAACTGACTTGATCCAGCTTGTCCAAATCCCTTTGCACGGCCTTCCTTCTCTTGAGCAGATCAACATTCCCACCTAACTTATTGTCACCTGCAAACTTACTGAGAGTGCACTAAGTTACCTCCTCCAGATCACTGATAAAGATATTGATGAGAACTGGCCTCATCAATTTCAATAGGTAGAGGATCCTGTTGTTACACTTTGCAATTAATATTAGTAATAATTGTTTGCATTTTATGGCCTTTATCGACGAACTTGATATACATCAGGAACAGCAAGCAGATGTGGTACCTCTTGAGATGTGCACCAGCCAGTTTTGTAATCAAGGTGCTAAGAGAAGTAATTGAGCCAGTCAGGTCATAATTCATGAGTATGATCCTCATGGTACAAGATGTATATTAGTTAAAAAAAAGTGCCTGTGGGCACTTGCACTGTATGAGAGCGAGGAAATCTCTTGTCTGGAAAAGAAGCTGTGTGGCACACCGATCGTCACAGAATCACAAAATGTTTGGGCTTGTAGGGGACTTCTAGTGATCATTGAGTACAACTCATGCCTGCCAGAGGAGCAGCATGTAAGGCAGGTCACACAGGAATGTGTCCAGGCAGAACTCGAAAATTTCCAGGAAAAGAGACTCCATAACTTCTTTGGGCATCCTGTTCCAGTGCTCTGTCATCCTCACCATAAAGAAATGTCTCCTGATATTGTCATAGAACCCCATGAATTCTAGCTTGTACATGTTGATCTTTAACCTATCAATGGGCACCACTGAAAAGACACTGGCACCTTCATCTGACACTCACCCTTCAGACATTTACAGATGTTGATAAGATCCTCTCTCAACCTTTTCCTTAAGACTAAACAACCCTAGGTGTCTCAGTTTCTCTTCATAGGTGAGATATTCAAGTCCCTTCATCATGCATTGGACTCTTTCAGTAGATCCCTGTCTCTTGAATTGAGGACCCCAAAACAGACACAGTATTCTAGATGTACCCTCACAAGGGCAGAGTAGCGGAGGAGAAGAATCTCCCTAAACATTTTTTCTTGATGCACCGCAGAATACAGAATCACAGAATCACAGAAACATTCCATTTGGAAAAGATCCTTGGTCCAACTGTTATTCCTGCTCTACAAAGTTCATCCTTAAACCATATCCTCAACATCACATCCAAACAACTTTTAAACACATCCAGGGTTGGTGACTCAGGTGCCTCCCTGGGCAGCCCATTCCAATGTCTGACCACACTTTCTGTGAAAAAATGTTTCTATGCAATCACAACTTGAGGCCATTTCCTCCTGTTCTATCACTGTTTACCTGTGAGAAGAGACCACCAACAGCCTCTCCACACTGTCCTTTCAGGTATCTGTAGACAGTGATGAGGTGTCCCCTCAGCCTCCTCATCTTCAAACTGAACAGCTCAGTCGATCCTCATAAGATTTATTCTTCTGGCCTTCATTGCCCTCCTCTGCACTCACTCCAGTAATTCCACATCCCTCCTCTAATGAGGCGGCCAAAACTGAACACAATACTTGAGCACAATACTTGGACACAGTACTTGAACACAATACTCATCAAAGCCGAGTACAAGGGGACAATCACCTCCCGGAAATGCTGGACACAGCATTTCCAATAGAAGCCAGGTTGCCATTAGCCTTCCTTGCCACTTGGACATGCTGTTTGCTCATATTGAATTGTTTGTCTCTTACAACCCCCAGGACCCTTTCTCCCAGACAGCTTTCCAGCCTCACTTCCCCAGGTCTCTAGCATTGATTGGGGTCATTGCCACCCAAGTGCAAGATCTGGCATTCGACCTTGTTGATGCTCATCTCATGAACACCAGTCCATTGATCCAATCTATCCAAGTTCCTCTGTAGAGCCTCTCTACCCTCCTGCAGATCATCACTGTCACCTAACTTGATGTCATCTGCAAACTTACTGCTGACACACTCTATCTTCATCAAGGTTATCAATAAAGATGCTAAAGTTCAGCACTGAGCCCTGTGGGACACCACTTGTGATTGGCTGCCAGCTGGATGTAACTCCTCTGACCACCAGCCTTTGGCCCTCTCATCCATCCAGTGCTTTATGCGGCAGAGTTGTGCTCGTCCAAGCCATGAGCAGCCAGTTTGGCCACAAAAATTCTGTGAGGAACATTGTCAAAGGCTTTTTGGAAGCCTAGGTAGACAACACACACAGCCTTTCCCTCATCCAGTAGCTGGGTCACCTTGTAATAGGAGCAGATAGAATAGAATAGAATAGAATAGAATAGAATAGAATAGAATAGAATAGAATAGAATAGAATTAATCAGGTTGGAAGAGATCTCCAAGATCATCCAGTCCAACCTATCGCCCAGCCCTATCCAGTCATCTAGACCATGGCACTAAGTGCCTCATCCAGTCTTCTCTTGAACACCTCTAGGGATGGTGACTCCACCACCTCCCTGGGCAGCCCATTCCAAAGCAAATCACTCTCTCTGGAAGAACTTCCTCCTAACATCCAGCCTATACTTCCCCTGGCACAACTTGAGACTGTGTCCCCTTGTTCTAGCACCTCAACATCTCTCTCAAATTGAGGAGCCCAGAACTGGACACAGTACTCAAGATGTGGCCTAACAGATCAGGTTTGTCAGGTAGGATCTGCCCTTCATAAGCCTGACTGGGCCTGATCCCCCAGTTGTTGTCTATATGCCATATAGTAGCCCTGGAGACGACCTGTTCCATGACCTTCCCTAGTACAGAGGTCTACAGTTTCCCAGATCCTCCTTTCTTCCTTTCTTGTAGATAGGTGTCACATTTGCTGCCCTCCAGTCCATTGACACCTTCCCAGTTAACCAGGACTTCAGGTCAATAACGGAGAGTGGCTTGGCGAGCATGCCTGACAGCTACTTCAGCACTCTTAGATGTAGCCTATCCGGCCCCATAGACTTGTGCAGGTCTAATTGGCTTAGCAGATCACTGAGTACTTCCTCATTTATTGCAATGACCTCCTTCTGGTTCTCCTCCCTGACTCCGAGTTCATGAGGCTGGGTATCCAGGGAACTGCTAGCTTTCTTGGCCACAAGCGTACATTACTGACATGGATAACTTGCTGTCAACTAGGACTCCAGGTCACAGGATCACAGGATATTAGGGGTTGGAAGGGACCTGAGGAGATCACCGAGTCCAACGCCCCTGCCAGAGCAGGACAACACAATCTAGCACAGATCACAGACGAACACATCCAGATAGGCCTTGCAAACCTCCAGAGGAGACTCCACAACCTCTCTAGGGAGCCTGTTCCAGTGCTCTGTGACCTTTACAGTAGAGAGGTTCTTCCTTATCTGTAAAGACTGAGGCAAAGAAGGCATTCAGTAATTCCACCATCTCTAATTATCTGTCAACATGTGTCCCACCTGATTTAACAACAGACTCACTCTTTTCCTATTCTTCACTTTACCACTGATGTATTTAAAGAAGCCCTTCTTGTTAATCTTTAACTTCTCCAACCAGGTTTAATTCCAACAGACCTTTGGCCTTCCTTGTTGCATCTCAACACATTTTGACAGTATTTCTATAATCCTCCCTTCCAAGACCCTTTTTCCACTTATTGTAGACTACTCTCTTCCACTGGAATTTTTTTAGCTGCTCCTCGCTTATCCTTGTGGGTCTTCTACATCATCTACTAGTTTTTTTTTCATGGTATATTTTTTTCTTGATCTTGGAGTAGGTGATGTTTGAATGTTAACCAGATCTCTTGCATCCCATCACTATCCAAAGCCTTAGTCCACAGGACAGTTTTAAGTAGGCAGATCTTTATTTCCAGGTTCTGCCTGTGGCAGATCCTTTATGCCCACATCTGTCTTCTTTCTTTTAGTGAGTCCTAGAAACAAATTTCTTTATGTTCTATGAGGCACAGTCTACCTAGGTCTCACAAGAAATGACAGCATTCCTCTTTCACAATTCTTCTGCTAGCATGAGTCCAATACTTCCCATAGTCAGAGGGGGGAAGTCATGACACCCCACTACCGTCCTCCTGAAATGCATGAATATTCAGAGAATACCTTCATTCCTGCTCCATTCTAGGGATAAATCTTAACAGATGCCACGGGCTCCTCTATTTCTACAGCTTTACGAAATAATGCAGAATCTTAAAAAAAAAAAATCAGTGACTAATTTATTATTTTAAAAAAAAAAATTATCTGAGGTAGCATATTTATAGCCTTCCATAAATAAAAAGACCATGAAATAAAAATAAATACAACACTTGAAAGTAAATGAGGCCAGTGGTTTGGTGGCAACTTTAGAAGTGGGTAGTGGGCACATTGTATGCACTGGTATCTATTTATGTTTGACACCTTCGGTCCAGAGGTAAGCTACAAAATGTATCACTTCTTCAGAGTCAGTTTCATTAAACACCCAGGCATGAGGTTTTACTGAGGCAACTGTCCCAAAATCTGTCATGGTAAACATTTGGATTAGAAGCTACATCATTTCAAATGTTTTTGTTACGAATTCATTCCACTACTCAACGATGTCACGAAGCAGACATAGGTGGTTGCGTTTTCATGCTGCACACAGGCATTCAGGTTTTGTACTGGATATTTCCAGCCAAATGTAAAACTCACCTTCTCATCCCAGACATTCTTCATATTGTGTGCAACCTCTGACTGAAGCAGAGGCAGAAGAATATATTTTTTTCTTCCTTGCAGGTTATTTTGCCTAGGCCAAGGGATATACATATATCTATATCTATATCTATATCTATATAACTTTTTCCCTAGTATTTTGAGATTATTTTCCATATTTGCCAGCTAGTTCTTAAAAGTACAAAATTTCACTCAATATGTTTTACTGAAATGTTCAGCAAAAAGTCATTTAATCCCCGCTCCTCCAGTACTCCACAGCAACACGTCCAGATTCATCAAAATCTGAATTAACCCAACTAACTACAGATTCATTCCAACAGAAGAAAGTTGTATCAATGCAGACTATGGTAGGGAAAATTGCATGTGGGTTAAAACTCCCATGAAAAGCAGTGTGTTTAATCACATTCATGCTACGGCAACTTGGGATTTTTTTCTGTCACACCGATACAGCTTTCCCAAGATACAAATTTAGAGAGAAGTTTAGGTCTACAGGAGATAGGGAGGTCTTGGAGACAATATGATGCTTGTTGTCTCAATGGAAAAAAATTACTTTTTAAAAAAGGTAATCTAATAATGATGACGAGAGCATTGTAATGCTAAAGTATGGTATCTAATGTTGAAGAGAGCACGGTAAATTCATACAGCTGGACTATGAGTGAGTTCTGTCTCTTTTTCTGAGTGAAAAGTGTCAGGCAAATCTGAGGTGTCAGCACAGTACTCTCTGCAATTGCTCTCCCTGGGATTTCTTGTGGTGCTTGATCACAGATTTACTGTCACAGATGAGATGCTTCCAGGCTGCACTTCCCCAGCAGCCATGCTCACGCTTCTATCTCCTCAAAAGGCCTCTTTTGCTCTCAGACAGGGCCATCTTTGATCTCAGCTGGGGGTCCACTGTTAGCCGCTACTGGGAGGCGGTTTCAAATCAGCAGGTCAACCAGATCTTTTGAAGATAGATCCATTTATTCAGCAGCTAGAACAGCAACCACAGGCAGCCAGAGAAGCATAAATTTTGGGTCTGGTTGGCCATTAAAACAGGGCTTTACCATTTGTGGTCTCGAGCTGAGTCAGTAGCACCACTGGGACAGTGCGGAGATAAATGTGTATTCATCACTGTTGTATAATTTGGTTATGGAAGGACATGTTCAGTCTGGCTCCTTGGGGATGGGTATGTAGGCCCATCCTCGTGCCTTTGTGCCCTCAGCACAAGAAGGGTGGGAAGGCAAGGAGGCCATGGTGACAGCCGTGATGGATATTCTGGGGCTGGAGGAACCAGTGTTTCTACCACTATTTACATTTCTTACAGACAGTTAGCTCCAGGGTTAACTTACCTCTGCTGCAAAAATATTAGGAAAAAAAGGTAAATGTATCTGTATCCTGAACTGAGACTGCTAATTGAGCTACCAGTGTTTCACTGAAGGCTTTCAGTAGCACTGAATTTTCTTACAATGAAGGTGATGGCATATCTGTGGCAGAAACACAGGGTCAGATGCTCACTTGGTTTATCACCAAACTTTGTTGAATACAGCCATATCATGACCATTTAGCCCTTACTGTCCAGAATCAGGATGTAACCACGATTTATAGAATGAAGTGGCATTTTAAAAAGCTATTGTGAAACTTATGTTTTGATTTTGGTATAAATGGCTTGAATGTGAAGCTTTCAGAAGTAGTATAGTGCAATATTTAGTAACAAAATAAGGCATCTACTCTTTGAGGATTTTATCCTTTCTTTTTTCCTGCCCTTTTGTTTGTTTGTTTGTTTGTTTGTTTTTTTGTGTGTTGGTTTGTTTGTTTGTTTTTCCAGATAGGAGAGCCAGAGGGAAGCTGTATTATCTTTTCAACCCTTGCCACACACCAAAATCATTCAGTCTTTAAGCAGATTACATCCTGTGGAAAGATACTTTTGCATGCTAGACTTAGTGTTAATCCGCAAGAAGATTATAAAATACTGGTAAATGAGCAGAAAGAAAAAAGGAGAAGAAGAAGAAGAAGGAGAAGGAGAAGAAGAAGAAGAAGAAGAAGAAGAAGAAGAAGAAAGAAGAAGAAGAAGAAGAAGAAGAAGAAGAAGAAGAAGAAGAAGAAGAAAATACCTTCCCATTTATGTTGTGTGTTTCAGGAAAAGCAAAGCAGAGGAGGAAATTAGGCTTCTCTGCAGGTACTGTTAGTTTTGGAAGGCAGTAATCATATGTCCATGTCACTAGAGACCATATTTTTGAGCTCCTCAAATCCTTTAACAAAATTATATTTGCCAAGCTAAAGCACATTGTCCCCTAAATACACAAATATCCCTTCAGCTGCTTTACCAAGGTGATGTTTTAGAATGCCCTCTCACTGTCTGGTGGTCCTATTCCACTGGAGGGATTTATGGAAGTTCAATAAACATACATTCTCATGGGCTGGAACATTCATGTGAGAAAATATGCTGCTGTTGTGGTGAAGTCCATGTCCACAGATTTATTAGGAATGTCCTTATTCCTGGAAGCACCAGCTATTCCTGTAACTTACCACCACTAAGGTTTTTACCCTTATTCTCCTTTCATGCGCACATTACAGAACAGAAAGGCACATCTGCACTCCTGCCACTGGGATCAGTTCTTCATTTGTTATTGGATCATATCATTTTACAGTTTGTCTTGTGTAAAGGGTGATTCAGAGAGCTGCTGAGAGCTGAGCTTCCCGAGACTGCTGTTAACAGCTAAGCTTTGTTAAGTGTAAAAGACTTCCTTTACAGTTTACATTGAAGTCATATTACAACATCTAATAAAATCTACAATAAATCACTGGGGCAAGCAGAGAAAAAGGAAGAAAGATGACAAGGAGAGGAAATTTTCTTTCCTCAATCTCCCTGTGGACTGGTGGTATTTTTAGAAAGGCTGGGAGCAGAACTGTGTCAACGGTGGGTACAGCATGCACCCATGGATAGAGCATTGTGCTCCAGCCCAGTTTCATGTACCCTGTGTACTTCACAAAGGAAGTGTGTGTCAGCTGTGCAGACAGAGGAATAACTCAAATGTTGTGTTTGTCATCATTTAAACCTGTATTTGACAGCTTACATTGACTACAAGTTGACCACTAAGTGATCATCACCAAAATGGTTCTCACCGTGACTTTAGAATGTTTTGAGAACTCTGAGAATGGGTTTCCTTAGCATAACAATTAGCATAAAACCATATCACAACTTACAATTACTGCTTATAGAGTTAGAGTTTTATAGCAGTAGCTCTCAAATTCCATTAGTTTTCCTCCCTTGTTACATGTTTTCTCTTTAAGTAGTGAAGACTGAAGTCTCCAAACCACCAACAGGAAAACACGTGTTCATGTCTCCGTGTTTAAGAACTGATCTAGTTGTAAAAATGCAAAATTGATTATTTTAACAACAAAATACTCCAAATGCCACTTTCTTTCCTCTGTTGTGCATTTTTCTCTTTGCATTTAATCAGGCTGGGATTACTGATTTCAAGATATCACCAAACATTTCCTTAGAAAGTTACCTACTAAGCTGAACTGTTCATCTGCAGTTGCCAAATTGCCATTTTCTAGACTGTAGAGGAAGAGTATCAGGAGTGGAGGAAATTAATCCAGGAACATATTCTGACATGCTTAATTTATCTTAGCTTATCTGTTTATCTCTTTGACCAAAACAAATAGTATTTTATTGCAAAAAGCCCTTTTATGTTTGGTTGGTTTTTTTTTTTCCTATTCCTGCTGTATCTCATACTTTCCACATCTTTTCATGTGGTGCTTCATTCTGGTCTCTGTTAGTGTATCATAAATTGTCTCTTGAATTAGATTAGCTCCAGAGATCTTAAGTACTGTTACTAACACAAGAAATATTACCCTATTCATAAATCACATTTCACATTGGGACAAATTAATTTCCTACCTCTGAATTCATAAAGAAATCTGAAAGTTCAACAACTACCCCTTAAAATACTTTGTTGTAAATCTGTTTTTGGAAATCTTCAGACATGCATTTTGTATGCACACCTCACCATGCTCTTTTAATGCACAAAGTTATATCTAAAGATATCTCATCTGATTGTTTTCTGTCTGAGAGGAAAAGAGGGTGACTTTGACCCCCTTCTGGGGTTCTTTTTCTTTGTCCAGGAGGAGAGTTTGGATGTCTGTATTATTTCTAAATTGTATATAGTTGTAAGTACATGTAAATATATTGTATATATATGTGTGTGTGTGTGTTTGTAAACTTAGCTTTGCTGTAAATACAGCTTTATCTTACTTCCAAGCTGTCTGAGCTGGTCTGGTAAATTTCAATTAGGTTGGGGGCGGAATTCCTCAACCCACTACAAGCGCCCAAAATTAGAATACAGTAGAATCAACCAGCTTGGAAGAGACCTCCAAGGTCATCCAGTCCAACCTAGCACCCAGCCCTATCCAGTCATCTAGACAATGGCACTAAGTGCCTCATCCAGTCTTTTCCTGAACACCCCCAGGGACGGTGACTCCACCATCTCCCTGGGCAGCCCATTCCAATGCCAATCACTCTCTCTGTGAAGAACTTCCTCCTAACATCCAGCCTATACTTCCCCTGGCACTACTTGAGACTGTGTCTCCTTATTCTGTTGTTGGTTGTCTGGCAGAAGAGACCAACCCCCACCTGGCTACAGCCTCCCTTCAGGTAGTTGTAGACAGCAATGAGATCACCCTTGAGCCTCCTCTTCTCCAGGCTAAACAACCTCCTCAATCCTCTCCTAATAAAGCTTGTGTTCCAGGCCTCTCATGTTGTCTGCATTTCAGTTCTCGCACACACTCTCTTGCAGAAACAGGATTTATTTGCACGGTGCAATCTGTCACAGCATACAAACTCTGGGTCTTTTAGTGCTCACACAAAAATGGGGTCTCTTGATGTTTCCTCAAACATACAGAAGTCTGTTGGCACTTGAACAGACTAGGACCCTTGTAGCTATGAGGACAGTTGGCTCACCCTCAGCTGCACCACACAGGAATGTGCCAGCTGCAGACAAAGTAGGGCAGGTATTCATATCCATCTGTGAAATACCCTTTTTCGGAGTTTCTGCAAAGTTCCTGTGGTTCAGCACTCTTGCTGCAAGACTGGATTTGTCTATTATGAGCAAACTGAATATTGTCCTCCCAAATGCAATTTCACCATCAAAAACAGCCTGCTGACTTCTACACCACAGAGATTTAAAAAAAAAAAAATGCCAAACTTTTGTTGGACTCTTCTGACTAATTTTTAAGCACCTTTAACGAGATCCTTCATTCTGAATAAAATGATAGCTAGTCAGTCTGTACATTGGACAAGTAGAAAATCTTGGCAAATGAGGGGAGGAACATTTAAGTATAGCCATGAGAGGAAAGAAGGAAAGACAGAGAGCTCCAATGAATATCCATCCTGGGACTTAGGAGCCTTTTTCAGAGCTACTATGTAATTATTGAATCATTTCAGCTGGAAAAGACCTGTAAGATCATTGGATCCTACTGTCAACCTGACACCACCGCAGACATTAAACCATGTCCAGAAGTGCCATGTCCACACATGTTTTTAACACCTCCAGGGACGGTAACGGCACCACTTCCCTGGGAAGCCCGTTCCAATGCCTGAGCACTCTTTTGGGAAATAAACTTTTCCTAATATTTAACCTAAGCTTCCTCTGGCACAGTTTCAGGCCATTTCCTCTTGTTCTATCACCTGTTACTAGTGAGAAAAGACTGACCCCCACATTACTACAGCTTCCTGTCAGCAAATTAGATGTTCCCTCTGTTACAGTCCAAAAACTTTTCCTGAAGGGATATAATGATGGTTTGCCTTTTAAAACAAACAAACAAGCAAAACAACAAACAAGCAAAACAAGCAAAAACTACAACAGTGGTTCACTAATTGCTTGAGAAATATAAATGTAAAGGGAGATGGCAGGCTCTTCATTACACAATAGCTCAGTGATTAGAGCCCTCACTCAGCATATGGGAGGCTCAGAATCAATTAGTTTCTTAGCCTCCGACGTTTCCAACTGATATCTCTCACAAGAGTATCTGGAACTGTAAAATTATAGGCAATTTGGAGTAGGAGGGGACAATGTACTCATCAAGCTGTGCTGGAGCTGTTCCACTGACCACTGAACAGTCATTCAGTGGGCCAAGGAAGAGCAACAAAAAGGGTCAGGAATGTCCACCATAGCAGCTGGGGTTTGTGTCCCAGAGGGCATACAACCCTTATCCTGTCCTGAGATTACTTACAAGACTTTTTGAGTGAGTGCTTGGTTTCCTATTGCACATCTGCCCAATAAGCAGTGGTGAAGTGGCTTTCAACTGATCCAGTTTCTGTGGGTTAATAATCACTGTGTATTCAACCAAAACTCGTTTTCTTCTGCCTATGGTATCTGAGGTTTTAGGGAGGACTTAAGCAGGCCACAATCTGGTTCAACTTTATGGGCATTGCTGGCAGCTGTAGCAAAGCTCAACAGCAGTCTATCCAAAAGCTGTTCTTTACTTTAGCTGTCATAAATTGAATCAGAAGTAGCAGCACCGGAAGAAATGTGATAATTGAGATAAATTATTTAGATTCTATATTTACCTTGCTTTTGCCATTAAGTTCAAGTACTTTGGTGCATATATATTGGCATGCAGATAATTAATAGGCATATGAAGGAAGGCATTGTACAGATGTTGCTAATCTATACACAAGAATATCGACTGAGTAGGAGCTTAAACTGTATGAAGATAGAATATCATAACATTTTTAACAATGGATTCATAGAATCACAAAATCACAGAATGTTAGGGACTGGAAGGGACTTCAATCCAGACCAAGCCCTCTGCCAGAGCAGAATCACCTGCAACTGATAATACATGAAAGCATCTGGACGGGTTTTGAATATCTCCAGAGAGGGATACTCCACAATCCCCTTGGGAGCCTATTCCAGTGTTTCATCACCCCTACTGTGGAAAAGTTTTTCCTTATGTTTCCATGGCACTTCCTATGCCTCAATTTCCACCCATTGCCCCTTGTCCTATCATTGGGCATCACTTAGCAGAGCCTGACTTCATCCTCTTGACACTCACCCTTTACATATCTATAAACATGAATGAGGCAACCTCCTCAGTCTCCTCCTCTCCAAACTAAAGAGCCCAGCTTCCTCGGTCTCTTCTCAAAGGGAAAATGTTCCTCTTTTCATCATTTTTGTCTTCACAATGGACTGTTTTAAGCAGTTCCCTGTCCCTCCTAAAAATCTGTTTCTACAGTGTCTTTCACTGTGAGAAAGTTTATTCAGACTTGTAGAAATTAAGTTCGAGGTATGACTGTTCTCACCCTGCAACACTGTTTTGTTCATTTGGTCATCCATATTGGTCATCGACTTGGTTATCCATGTGAGTGAGTGTATAAAGCAGACGCTAGCAATTTCCCTCATTTTTTTTCTTTATTCCCTGAGCTTTGCTCTCTGAAGCAGAGAGGACCAAGTTATAGAATAGAATAGAATAGAATAGAATAGAATAGAATAGAATAGAATAGAATAGAATAGAATAGAATCAACCAGGTTGGAAGAGACCTCCAAGATCATCCAGTCCAGCCTATCGCCCAGCCCTATCCAGTCAATTAGACCATGGCACTAAGTGCCTCATCCAGGCTTTTCCTGAGCCTCCTCTTCTCCAGGCTGAACAAGTCCAGCTCCCTCAGCCTCTCCTCATAGGGTTTGTGTTCTAGGCCCCTTACCAGCTTTGTTGCCCTTCTCTGGACGCGTTCCAGCACCTCAACATCTCTCTTGAGTTGAGGAGCCCAGAACTGGACACAATACTCAAGGTGTGGCCTGACCAGTGTTGAGTACAGGGGAAGAAGAACCTCCCTCGTCCTACTGGCCACACTGTTCCTGATACAGGCCAGGATGCCACTGGCTCTCTTGGCCACCTGGGCACA
>WAAF01016892.1:104902-120331 GCA_013400475.1 Tricholaema leucomelas
AGGGGATTGAGTCCAGCATCAGTAAGTTTGCAGATGACACCAAGCTAGGAGCAGGTGTTGATCTGTTGGAGGGTAGGAGAGCCCTGCAGAGGGACCTGGACAGGCTGGATGGGTGGGCAGAGGCCAATGGGATGAGATTGAACAAGGCCAAGTGCAGGGTTCTGCACACTTTGGCCACAACAACCCCAAGCAGTGCTACAGGCTGGGACAGAGTGGCTGGAGAGCAGCCAGACAGAAAGGGACCTGGTGGTACAGGTAGATAGTGTTGTGGAGGCAAGGAATTAACGTGGCCAAGTCAGGGAATATATAAAAATAGAATTATTTAATTTTCCTGAAACCCCTCCCCCAAAACTATATACATAAATTAATTTAGTTTAATTAGCAGATTCATTTTGAGAATATCTTACTACAAAGGATACTATAGATAAATTCAGCTATTTAGGAAGTCAGGAAATGGAAAAGATTAAGCTATAAACACTACTTTCCCCCATTATCAATCAGACTGAGCAGAAAAACTTACCCATGGATGTGAGCTAGGCTGGATTCTCTCTGCAGGGTCAGCCTCCAATAATAGAGATCTGTGCCACAGAAGTCAGAGATGAGTCACAGAGCCACCAAACTCAGAAGTATCTCAAGCACTTCTTCCCAAGAGGGATGGTTGCAGGATGAGGCTGCCCTCACAATGGGAGGGGGAGAGCAAAAACTGCTATAGTCCCCCATCCAGCAGGCAGTCAGCAGTTGGTGACCAAATAGGGTCTGAGAGAGAGGGTGGTCCAGATATTTGCCCGCTCTCTTTCTTTCAAAAGGATATCCAAGGCTCGTTAAGCCTTTTGGCTTGCATAAAAGAGTGGTAAGTAAGGGAGCCATCCAAAGCAGGGACAGTCACTGCAGGAGCTTGTCCTTCACAGTACCAGGGGACTCCCTCTGCAGGAACTATTGAGGCGTGAAGCATTTCAAGGCAGGAAGGACCCCCTATGTTTATACCTTCTCTAGACAAAGTGTCGATTTGCCATTTCTAAGCGCAAGACCACAGCCAATCATCAGCCCGATTTCAGCGCAGGCATCTGCATGGGTCACTCGCCATGCTGGAAGGAACCTTTGCTCCTCCCCCTTCAAGCCTGCAGGACGAGGGTGCCACGGGCCACTATGCCACAGGCATCAGAAGAGTCAGGTAGAGGCTTGATGCAAGCAAATTCCAATCTGTTTATTGCATTCCAAACATGTTTATATACCTTTCATCAGAAGGCTACAAATTGTATTAAACTGTAATTGGTTACAGGTACTTGTGTTAGAAATTGCATACTAATTGGTATAGCATTCATCATATTCTCTCAACGATGCATACATTGTGTCTAAGCAATCTAAGTCAGCAGAGATAGGCAAAAACCACAGGCTCCAGCCTTACATTTGTTTATATTTGTTACACCATTCTCTAAGGTCATTCCAACCTTCCATTTTATCTTAACTCAGTACTTCTGAGCTCGTGCACTCTTGCTTGTCCATGGCTTATGTTCCAGTATTTCAAGTTCCAATAGCTGTCCCATTCCAACATGGGGGTGGGGAGAAACAGGGGTTTTGTGCCTTTCCTCTGCCATTCAAACCATGACGTGAAAGGAATTTGGGGTATCCAGGACACCAGGACTGATAGTAGGCTGAACATGATGCAGCAGTGTGCCCAGGTGGCCAAGTAAGCCAGTGGCATCCTGGTCTGTATCAGGCCAGTAGAACCACACTGGGAGGTTATTCTTCCCCTGTACTCAACACAGGTCAGGCCACACCTTGAGTACTGTGTCCAATCAAGAGAGATGTTGAGACACTGGAACATGTTCAGAGAAGGGCAACAAGGCTGGTGAGAGGCCTGGAACACAAACCCTGTGGGCAGAAGCTGAGGCAGCTGGTGGTGTTTAGCCTGGAGAAGAGGAAGCTCAGGGGTGACCTCATTACTGTTTGTTGCTACTTGAAGGGAGGTTGTAGCCAGGAGGGGGTCGGTCTCTTCTCCCAGGCAACCAGCAATAGAACAAAGGGACACAATCTCAAGTTGTACCAGGGGAGGTAAAGGCTGGTTGTTAAGTGGAAGTTCTTCCCAGAGAGAGTGATTTGCCATTGAAATGGGCTGCCCAGGGAGGTGGTGGAGTTGCCATCCCTGGAGGTGTTCAAGAAAAGCTTGGATGAGGCACTTAGTGCCATGGTGTAGTTGATTAGAGAAGGCTGGGTGCTAGGTTGGCCTGGATGATCTTGGAGGTCTCTTCCAACCTGATTGATTCTATGATTCTATGATTCTAAGAAAAGGCTATCAAAACTGAAACAACAGAAATGTGTCTATATTTTTGGTTTGTGTGTATATTCTAGAAAACAGAATAGAACACTCTATCTGTTGCAAAGCTCTTACTACACCCATCTGAACATATCCTAAGAAAATCTCTTAAGCAAACTGAACCATATACTGGCCATCACTCAAATACAACTCTCATTTCTATTGCTTTTAGAAGAAACCCATGTCTGCCATCTCTGTTCTCAACTAGAAATACTTCGAAACAAACACGTTATCTCCAGTTAGCTTCAACAGCCTTGGGAAATTAATCTCTGCAGACATTTTCAGTGGGCATCCCCAATAAAGTAAAGTTAGTCTTGGCTACTGGAACAGTCTTGTGGGATTGGAAAATGCTTAGTGGAATTAACCAAAATTAACATTGTGCATCCTGAGGTTTGGGTTTAAGCACAATTAGTTTGAGAGTCTTGGCTTACTCCTTGCTTAACATTTTGTCTGCTGCGAGGAGCAGAAACATTCAGTTTCAGTAGAGCAGAAAAGCTTCTGGTTGTGTTAGAGATGGCTGAGGTCTTCAAAAGAATGGAAGAGGGAAAGGCAGACACAGTCACTTTCTTCATTTTCCTTGCAGCATATCACAAGTGAGGATGAATAACTTGCATTATGTACTTTGAAAATTTAGTGTGTCCATACAAATTCACACTTTTTCTCCAGGGTATTTGCTGTTTGATGCTGCATTTTTTCACCACATGCACATTTTATTTTATAGAACTAGTATCAACATGATATCTGTGCCACGAAGTGAACAGTATTTGATTTTATCTAAGCAGTACAAGATTTTGATCTCTTCTTGAGTTTTGTTTGCCATACTCAGAGATTCACATCTTCCATACACAGTTGACTACTGAATGCTATTTGGGGACCTCAGGAAAAAAATCACTAGCTCTGCATGTGACTTGTTGGGTGGTATGTCTACATCTATGGTTACAGAAAGAGTGACAGGATCCCCTGTGCAGGATTCAGATCTAGCCTGGAAGTTCAGACATCAGCATAAGCAATCACTTTGGTAGAACACAACTCTAAACCAGCTGTGTGCCTCCTGGAGGAGCTGAGTCACGTCCAACTAGCTCAAAAAAGTACATAATGAGATGTTCTTCGTATGCAATTCAGTTACCAAATTATCTCATCTACCATGACTCTTTTGCTGACATTTTTGCTGACCAAGGATAATTGCTTTTACCTTCATGATCTTATTCGCACAGATACCACTGCTGTGAGGCATGGAGGAGATCCTTTTAGAAGTGGTAAAACTGGATAGTAGCGTCTTTGTGTGTGGATCTTACAGGCCTGAACACATGTTTGCTTCTGATATCAGAAACTTATTTCTATATAGCCATTCAACTATCTCTTAGTGTAAAATAAAGTATAGTGATTAGTAATCCATCATTACATGAGAACAGAGAGTAGAGAATTTCTGCTAACAGTTTATGTGGCCTGGCAAGTGATATAAATGTTATGATTTACCATACCTAAATTCTGTTTCTGATTTTACTGCTCATCTTAGCTCTATGTAATTGTTGTGCCTCTCTTTCTTCATCTCTGAGAATGGAAAGTCGGTAATGAGCTTTTGACATCACTGAAAGAGTCACTGTGTCTGTCTGAACACAGATTTCTATAGAATCTATCCTTCTTTGTAACTCTTAATATTTGGGCATGTATTAGCAGTTTGTTTCAGGCGTTGGATTTTCATCTTAAAGAAATTAAATGCTTTAGCACAACCATAAGCTGCCACATAGGTTTTAATAAGAACAATATTTGTTGCAAGCATTGAAAGCAAGAACAAATTCCCATTTAATAGATGTGTGTTAAAGCAGCTGAGGCTTTCATCCAAAACATGACTCTTAAAACTAGGAATTAAACTTTATGGGTTTGGACATATTATTTCTTTCACATTATTGTGCTTATTTCTTTGTCAAACACCAGGGAAGACGAATCTACCAAAGCCAAGTGGAGAAAGCAGGCTGGCTTTCTGCCCCCTCCAACTGTAACATTTCTGTGCTCATATCCTGTTTCTTTGACCTTTATTAAACAATCTGTGAGCATGACCTGGTCCTACTGTCTTTGGCGTTAAAATGTCTACTTATTACAGCACAGCCAGGATTTTCATGATAGTGTTTTTCTCTGCATTAGGTTGGAAAATTCTCTACTGGTGTGAAGTCTGACAGTCCTCTGGGCACCCGTATGCCATTTTCTGCTCACATGTGAAGTGCCACATATGGGCCTGCAGTGGGGTTTTTCTTCTTGTCTTGGTGGATTACACAACCCTATTAAAGTCAGTAAGTGTCAAGTTTTGAGCTATGGGCTAGACAATGTTGCCCAATAACCACAATTATAGTTTCCAAAATCTGTTGTTCCTCATTTGTAAATCACAGTGATTCCTGTTAAGGGATGCCATGCATGCCAGAAGAAACCAATAGAGAACCACCTCTGGGCAGTATGTCCAGGACAGCCTGTCTCTTTGTGGCCTTTGGAATACCATTGGTCCAAATTCACCAGGAGAACAAATCACTGCCCACTTGACACATGGTTTTCCTAGTGAGTTTTGGAGTTGGATTCTTGTGAATACAAAAGCATGTTTCCTCTATTGCCCCTGATACTCCTGCCTGATGTGGATGCAACAGAGCAGATGAGCAATCTATGTATGCAAGAGATTAGGTGTGTCCCTCAGTGGACTCATTAGGAGAGGATGGTGTTTTTTCTTATCACATGCACAGCTCACTGACCAGGGAAGATGAGTGACAATATGACCCACAGGAAGGCTGGACAGTGATAGACATAAATAGAGCTGTCCTGGGAAGGAATCTTAAAGCTCCCACCCACCTTATCCACCCAGATCACATTTGTCTCACAGCACAATCCTGTGCTCCCTCCCCTCTGGCAGCAGCTGCAGTGCCTATGCTCCTCTGAGTTGATAAAGTGAGTAGTCTGCGTGAAGATATCCACGTTGCTCTATGACCAGCTGCTAGGAGATGCCCTCCCACTGGAGGTGGAGAGCATCCCATCTCTAACATCCTAGCATCTTGCCACAAGCCAGAGAGGCTCCAGCAGTGTGGGAATTGTGCACTTCCATAAATAAATCAGAAAGATCTAAGAAAGTGTATATTAAAGCAGCATTCCAGGCCCAGATACTTGTGTGTCCGGCTGCAAAGCATCATATGGAGAGATGGGTGTGGAGTTGCCTTGGCCACCTGTCCCTGGCAAAGATCAAGACATATGATGATGGCTTATTCCAGCTGTTGTTTTCCCTCTCTGCTGCTGATGGAATGTCCTCATGTCTGGACTTTGCTAACCTCAGACTGCCGCTGTTGTGCTACTGCCCTCGTTATTTCTCACCCTTCACAAGCTCACCAAAAACCCACTGCTCTTATTAGGCACTGAATCCCTCCAAGTATTACATCTTTGACATAAATATTTCTTCTTCACTCCCCTGTTCCTGTTACTTTGAGTCTTTGCAGACATAAAAGGCTGGCAATAGAAAGGCAGAGAGGTGGAGGTGAGGGAGTGAAGGAGAATAAAAAGAGGATCACATAGCCTTTCTGTTTCTTATCTCTCACTTTATACTTTCTGAAACATGTCACATCTGAAGAGCATTTTGTTTAACTTCTGTGACTGCTAGAGCATTGTATTGCTGCCATAGCCAACTCACTATGAAGAGATTTATTTTTCCTTTTTTTTTTTTTTTATATCACAACAAATTTCTTACAAATATTGAAGGAAAGCAAAACTGGAAATGAACTTGTAGTCAGAATCTGTTTAAAACATAGCAGCTGCTGTCACTGCTGGTGTGCTCAAGCTCAAGCTTTCAATAAGCTCTTTGATACTGCACAGAGGTAATCTAACCACTTTGATTATGGTGATCAGGCTCTTAGATACCGTTATTAAAATGACCTAAGCTTTTTTAACGCTTCACAGAGCAGCAGCCAGAGCACCAGCTTCAGCACCAGTTCGCTACGGGTGCTTAGACAGTATAGTGAAGCAATTCAGAGCTTGAAAGCAGTTCTGACTCTCTCACAATACGCTGAAACAACACTCTTTCCTCCCTCTTGAAGTTCCTTGACAGGGTATTGATCTGTTGAAAATTATTTAACCCCACAACAGCCTAGTGATGCAAACCTTCTGCTAACAGACGCTCTTAAACCCAGTGGCAAAGGTCTAGGATTTTTTTTGTAATAGCCTGTGGACAGTAAAATACTTGAAAGCATTTGGGTTTTTTGCATGCTTGACAAACATATTCTCATAATACACGACAGATGCCAATACTCTGCAGTACTATTTTTAAAGGACTGATTAAAAATTGCTTTCATTTAAAAACATGTTGAACATGAAAACTGTCCATCTAAAATAAGACTCAGCAGCCATCATCCTACTGATTGTGCCTAAGTTTACAAATCATATCAGCCAGAAAGCTGAAGTGGGAGAAAATCTTGGGGCTTGTAACATACCACTGCTGTAATACAGGAGCCACACCGGGCTCCAGGTTCCCCACTTTTATTTTTCTAGACCAATTTGAAAATTGGTTCCATTTCTGTCTTGTTTTATACTTTCTTCTTCACTCCAAAATGTGATTACATCCTAATGACCTATGAAAGTGCCATGCTTGGATGCTGGATGCTCTCTCTGATTTATGTGGCAGACACAACCAATTTACAAGGAAAATGTTTGTATGAGCTGCTTGGCTAATGTGAAAAGGTGATGTGCTTCCCTCTGATTAGCACAGCTTCCTAAATGAGTGCTTAAGGTCTAGAAAGCACAGCCAAGGGAACAGAAATCCTTCTGCATAGTCATAGTGTATAAAGCTTAAGATGGTGGAATTTCAGCCACACTTTATAGACACAAGTGTATGCCTCAATCACACAAATGGTTCCGGCAATCACACAGATCTGTTAATTGATGTCTTTTCATGGGACTGAACTGGCTCCTGCAGTTCAAGTTAAAAGACCCAGTATCTTCAAGATAAATGCACCACGAGGCACAATCTGTGTATGAAATATCCTTTCTGAAAATGAACCTGGATTTCAGGAAGCTTATTTCAGCTTTTTAAACACTCTTCTTGCAATTGTTTATAGCTTGGTCACAGAAATAAAATTCATTCTTGATCCTCTTAATCTTCAAGAAATGTAACTTTCTCCTTCTTTATTTTCCATTTTCACATGATTCTTTCTAATTTAGAAACTCACTTAAGGTGTTTTGAAGTACAAGCTGTGGACTTGCATTGTTTTAAACAGTCACCCTGCAAAGCAGAGAGGTTGCACTTACTCCACAATGACTCTTATTATGAGAAAAAAGGGGAAAGACCAGCAAACATCCTTCGACTCATTTCCTGACAAGCCTAAATGATAATCAGAATTATCAAGTTTACTGCAGAAAAGGAAGGAAGAGACCCCTTGGCACCCTCCTTTGTGGAAGCGGTATCTTGGTTTTCTTCTTTCCAGAGAACACATACCCTGCCTTGACTGAGACCCAGCTCTTCCCACATTCCCTGTCTTATCAGTCTTAACACTTTCAGCCTATCCCAGTATTAAAAGCCTTTTTTCTGCTTGCAGTTTCAGCATTAGCTTCCACTGCACTACCTCAGTCTGTATCATTCAGCTGTTGTATGGGCTGTGGCTGTTTCTCTCAGCAGTTCTCACTAGTTTCTCACTAGTTTCTCCTAGACTTGGCCAAATTATTTAAAAACAAAATAAGTTTGTGATAAGCTTTAACTCTGTGACTGCCCAGCACCAGCTCTGATGTTAACCAGAGTTAGAGAAACACTGTCAAATACAAAAGAAGATTCCATTAATAAGAAGAATCTGAATTACTGCATTGGGCTTTGGAAGAAAAAGGAATATTTTAGCCAGTCAGCTTTACAATCACATTTCTTGAATTTTAGTTTTCCCTTATAACCTCTTTAAACTCAGAAAGATTATTCAGAAACAAAATTGCAATTATCAGGGCTAACATCAGAAAGAAACATGCTGGGAATGTGCTGTGATATTAACTGGACAATGCAATTTCTAGAAAACCCTGTGGCAATTAAATGTTTAACTGCATATCTGCATGTGAAAACTTGGATTTTTGTGTGATAATGTGCATTTTCTTAAAAAGCAGCCATTATGGAGATAATCTGGGTAACAGAATAGAGCTTGTCAGCTTTTCTATCTCATTTTGAACTTGTTCTAACTTCTGTGATAATAGACATGATCAGCTAGCTACAAACACCTAGGAATTTATTTAAATGAGTAGAAACACTCTACTTCTTTTGGTATTGCCAAAAATTTGCAAATCAGTGGAATTGTAGGTGGCTCTACTATCTTTATACCAGAAGCACACACCGATATATACCCTGACAAGTCACACATTTCTTCCATCCTTCTATAATCCTGTTATTCTATCAATCAACCATTTCTACTTTTTTTTTTCCCCCTGTCCCTTCATTTATGAAAGTGATTATCTTGTAACTGGGAAAACAGAGAACTTTGAAAGTTTGTAAGAAACTAGAATAAACTGCATTTGAAAATCTGGGAAAGTCAGGAGAACGTGCAACATATTTTCCCTTGATAAAATTGTGAAAAGCACAAAAGTACTCTTGAGACATATGTGTTTCCTTCTGCTGAGTGACAGCCTTAAGGACAGTACATGTGAGAGAGAAGTTTTAGAGGTAAAAATATTTTTTTATTTTAACTGAGTAGCAGAGAATCAGGGGTGTTTGAAGCACATGTAAATCGGCAGTACAGTTTTTGTCTTCCTGTATTATTTTCCTCCTTTCTATCTCCTCCACATGAGCGGATTTTTGCCCTTTGTCTGACTGACTGTTCAGAGCCCTGAACCACCCTCAGAGCAAAATTAGAGGTGTAAGATATAGGACTTTGAGGAACTGCAATAAAAACTAAAACCTTTGTCATAGTCTCTCCTAGAGATCTAAGGAGATCTTATATCTTGATTGTTCCCTCTACAGGTGCCCTCAAAACACACATTTAGCATGAATCCCTTCCACTCGCAGCATGGTTCACAGGAGAACTGCATGCTTGGTGATCTGGACTTTCATCACACTGATGAATTCTTCAGAGTTAGTAATTTCACTGAATAAGACATACAACAGTTTGATGGCTTGTGAATTAGATAGAAAGGAAGAATAAGACTTATTGGGCTAATTCAGTGGAGATGATTTCCTCTTTCACATCACAGATCTCAGTGAGTGGTGGAAGGAGGAGAGCAGTGCAACAAGGTGGAGGAGAAGGTCTACCAAAAGTGATTTTTGACTGAGCAAGAAGCAGTCATGAAGCCTAAAGGAGACCTACAGGCGTTGAAAGTTGGTGGTTTGAAGGAGAGCAAAGCTTACACTGATGGGGTTGTCAGAAACCTTTGTGAGAGCTGTTGCTGAAGAAAAATGCCAGATTTCCTGGAGGGAAGCTGCCTCGAAATTTAATGTTCATATTTCTTTGTATATTTGTGTACTTGTCACAATTAGATGAAAGGAGGAAAGGGATATTCAGTGTTGAAATAACGGTTCAGGAAAAAAAAGATATATAATGGTACTCAAAAGCTTTCTTCATTGGAAAGAGAACACTTCATGTTACAGTTAGAGAAAAAGAAGAAAGCAAGGACAAAAGAATTCATGAATTGCTGAAGACTGAGGTGTTTGTTTTACAGTGGAAACAGGAAACTTTCAAAAGGGTAACAAGGCTAAGTTAAAAATAATGAGAGCAGAAAGTAGAAGATGGTGAATTAAAGAAAAAAAAATGCATAAGCAGACAGAATTGTGGCATATACATAAATGCCTTCAACCAAAGCTGGATATATTGCATTAAGAGATCTATTGTTATGCAGTTCTTGTTGGCAATAATTCTTTGATATTTGTTTATCAGAAAAACTTTGTTGAATGGAAAATTTGGCTTTCTAGATCCACTGTGATCTTTCTAGATCCACTGTGTGCCGGGGTAGCAGAGCAGATGACATGAAGAGAAATTAATTTTTGAGTGAAAATATCCCCTTTCTAATAAACATTTTGAAATTTGAGTGGAATTTGGTGAAAATTCTAATTGGATTTTTTTTTTTTTTTGGCAGAAATTAGCTTAAAATGATTAAAAGGTCCTTTGAAAATTAACCTTGTAATTCTGTCCCTTTGTGAGTGTGTCTGGAACTGTATAGTACTCTATATTTTTATCTCATTCAACCCAGTTCTGCTTAGAGAGAAACATGAAAGCTATTTTTTTTTTCTTTTCCCATCCAGAGACAATAAATTACATTCTTACAGAGATTTAATTAAAACTACAAAATGTTAAATTTCATTAGTAGTTCTAGAAATTACATTTGCAATTTCCAAAACCTTTTAAGAATCTTAGTTGGCTGTTTTCCACCCTCCTAACTTCAAAGCAAAAAGATTAAAGCAAATGGTTCAGAAAGAAATAGAAAAAGGTCTTGAGGTAGCAACCAAAACCAGGCTACAAAAGGTCCCAGAGCAGTTTTATCTACTGGTGGGTACTTGCTTAGTTCAGTAGTCACATGATTTGCACATTGGTTCATGTTTTCTTCCAGAAATAGAATCAATAGAGAACAGACAAACCCACAGTTGCCAGTTTGTGCAGTCTTGTGGTTTTTCTTGAGGGCTCCAGGCTTGCACAGGTCTACCAGATAATGAAGACAAACTATTTCGGTTCCTGCGTGTCCATATGTTTGCTCTACTGGGGTCTAGTTATCAAATAATAGCACAGAAAAATAAGTGGTGGTTGAAACTGTCTAGCTAAAGTTTACATCAAGGAAAAAAAAAATGTTATTTAGAAGCCACCTTTATATTATTTGCAGCAGTCTACCTGCCATGTACTTCACTAATCACTTATAATTTATGTTAAAAGCCTTTTAACAGAATGTCAATATGTTTAAGCCTTGATGAAAGCCTATAGTAGCATTAGATGTTTAGCAGTAAATATTATGTACCAAGTCCTTCACATTTGTGCACAGGAATCTGTACCTTCCTTGACTGTAGACTCTACTAAGAGAATTCTTGAACTTAAAAATCAGTTTTCAAAAACTTACATGCTTACCAATTTTTGTCTCCTAAAGATGTGTAGCACTTCCACTACACAAAATGTAATATGTAAGTAAGCAGCAGACTAAGTAAGTTAGCATATGAATCACAGGATCACAGGACGTCAGGGGTTGACCCAAAGAGATCTTCTTGTCCAACTCTGCCAGAGCAGGACCATACAATCTAGCTCAGGTCACAAAGGAACACATTCTGACCGACCCTGGGAGCCTTCAGAGAAGGAAACTCCACAATCTCTCTGGGAAGCCTGTTCCAGTGCTCTGTGACCCTTACAGTAAAGTTCCCCCTTGTGTTGAGGTGGAACCTCTTGTACTGCATTTTAGATCCATTGCTCTTTGTCCTAACACAGCAAGTGAGCAGAGCCTGTTCCCCCCTCCTGACACCCAGCACTCAGATATTTATAAAGATTTATTAAATCCCCACTCAGTCTTCTCTTCTCCAGGCTAAAAAGCCCTGAAAGAGTTTTGTTGTTTTTTTTTCCTCTTTACCTAATAAAGTAAAACGGACACCAGAAAGGTTTTGGGGTTTTTGGGTTTTTTTCCTTGGGTTGATTATTTTTTTTACCAAAAATAAAAAAAAACGCAGCAAAAGTAATAATTTTTTTATTTCTAAATCCTGACTCCTGCAACTATGTTTTGAAAGCCAGGACATGGATTGTCGTAATGCTCTTTGAAAGATGCAGAAAAAAATATTGTGTTATTCAAAGGCATGAAAAACCTTCCTCGTATTTTATTAGACAAAAATGTCTTCTAACTTTTCTCTGAGTTTAATGCACTTTCAGTACCCTGCAATGTGAGGAAGGACCAAGCAGGGAACACAAGAGAAAGAGCTGGAAATCATGTTGCTCTTGGAGATGAGTTCATAACAAGTCGAAAGCCTTCAGTGACTCATTGAGTGACTCTGCTTAGAGCTCTGCAGCACACTGAAATGTACTTTTGCCTTCATACATTTCCAGCACTCCAGTTGCATGATCATATGCATTTTTTTCCAGCAGGTACTGAAGGAGCATGCATGCAAAACACTGTGTGTTTATAGCCACGCTAATGCTGTACATGTTATAAATGGCCTCACATCACCAATTTCTGACTTTCTGCAAATCTTACATGTATTTTAACCAGCAGATTGGTTCATCACACTATAAAAACCAGGGAAAAGGATGCTGTTATGATTAAGTATGAATTGTAAAGAGCCTGCATGAAATATTTCCTGTGATCTGACATTACAGAAACAACGATCCGGTGAGTTATATATTCTTTCCTTTTCAGAGCCCAATTCTGCAAGCTGCTGAACATTAAAGTACCCATTCATTTCAATAAAGGCTAGAAGACTCCTCATTAGCTCCCAGCATTAGGCTTACGGATGGAGTTTAACATTGATACAGGAACCCTGCTAAAATGTTATTCAGGGTAAGGAAGTTTTGAGGTCCTGGAGTACACTAAGCAAATATCTCCTTTTAATTGATTTGAAAAAGAGGTAGTCTCCTGACCTCAGTGCATTAGTTGCTGCAACTTTTAATAATGTGGTGTGGTAGGATGCTCTGAGAGATGATGTTTGGAGATGTAGACTCATGAAATAAGAATTGTTCAGCCCTCCTTCTTTTAAAATACTGATGTCCCTTCTTCTCCACATACTTTCTGCATGGGCTGGTGCAGCTCAAGGCATTCAGGGCAGCTCACTACATTCTCTGCTCACAGTATTTCAAAATCAGAGATCTTTCTAAGGAACTGAAAGTCTCACTTCATTCCAAATCTCAAGGTCTGGACAGGCATTGACAAGGAGTGAGGCTTTTGAGATGTTACCCAAAGCGACAGTGTGAAATTCTTTATGCTGTGTGGATCCATTTCAGGAAAACTTCATCTCTGCCCCTGTAGCCACTGATTGGGAAACGTCTGAAAGAGACATGATGGTCTGGCCAAGTGCTGCAACCTGCAGAGGAGAGTGAGGAAAGTGTGCCATCAGCCTGTGCTCTCACCAGGAGATGGTGGTGGCTGATGCTACTCAGCGTTTGCTCAGTACTTGCAGCAAGGATGATTCCTCAGTGGTATTCCTCCTGTGAGACTTTAGCAACTCCATTCCTTCCTCCCCTGCTGCCATCACAGCATGAGCATTCCTTGAGTCCTTTGTCTCCTCTGGGGACCTTGTCTCAGGAATGAGTCAAGCTCCACGTATCGCAAGTGCCAGAAAGCTTTACAGAACACTAATAGGAGTTTTGGTGTTTGTTTTACATTTTGGAGTGTGAAGATTGTTTATTTTTCTGTTTGGTTGGTTGCTTTTTTTGTCATGGGTAAAAACATGTTTCTTCACCTATCTGCTAATTGAGGAATGGTCTTCAGCACACCCAGGCACAAATTCAATCTCATAAAGTACCTTTACAAAGATGTGTAGGTGATACCATCAAGGAGTTTGGACAAAAGTGAAGTAACATTTTTGGTTTTGTGACAGAAGAGTGATGATTTCCTGTTCTGTGGGAATGACAAATTCCAGACTTTAATTTCAATTCAGAATTTTAAAGTCACATTTCTAAAACATTCTACACAGCAGAAATGCACTTTAATAAATACAGCTGCAAAATACCATTCCACTACCAGTTTCTGAGAAAAAAAAAAAAAGCCAAATCAAGACAGAATAAAATTAAACCAACCCCCCCCCAAAAAAAAAAATCCTAAAGCACACTGATCCATCACTTCAGTAAAAAATGCGGTGCTGTATTTTTAATGCACAGTTATTGAGATAAATCTGTTGATCTGCAGACTCTATTTGCACCTTTATTCTATTCCTCCTTTATACAATTGATTTGTGATCACTGAAAGCAAGATCAGAGCTTGCTAATATGCACTATAGCTCACAGGTTCACAGGGAAGTATTTATTTCTTAATCATGTATCTCTTAGATTAATTGTTTGGGATGATCAAAGGCTCAGCAGGTGGTGGGGATGATTTAGAAACCACAAAATTGGTGTTATCTTTCTGATTGACATCCTATTAATGCAGCATATATTTCCTGTTTGTCAGGAATGTGAAATCTGAACATTCGTTAATAGTATCTGGTAATATTTTGGAAAGGGAAACCATTGGCTGGCTGCATTTTAACAAGACAAAAAAAAAAAAAAAAAAAAAGAGTCTTTTGATTTCCTTCTGTCAGGTTTGAAACAGAAGCTGAGCACATGTAGCTCAACCTTTCCCGAGAAGAAAAACCACCAGCAAGGCACCTGCTTCTGCTTTTTTTCCGCTCGTCTTAAGCCACAATCTTCCTATTGTCTCTTAAGTAAAAGACTAAGCCTGCAAGGTTTTCGAAAGCAGCAAAATAATAATTGAAATAAAATAAAAACAGAGAACATCTGTTTTAAGTCAGGTTTGATGTATGGAAAAATAAACCCTATTCTTAATGCGTCTTCCTCTCACCTACCTTAGTTGCACTTCTCCATTTTGGATCAGGTTTTTCAAGATCACCTCCCTTCTCCTGACAACAGTAATTCCAGCCTTGGAAGAGAACTCGGGATGCAGCCACTCAAGCTCCTCTCTGAAGCACTAGAAATTCTGGCATTTTTCTTCCTTTGTTTCCTAAAAACCCAGCCAGATCGGGACATGTTTTACTTTTTTTCCTATTTTTTTAACTCTCAAGTGATTTTCTCCCTTTTTTTTGTCCCCTTCTTTCTTTCTAAACTAAAACCTTAGCTCAACAGTGTTTCATCCCATGCGCAATCTGGGAAAATATATTTATTTTCCTACTTTTTTTTTTTTTTTTTTTTTTTTTTTGAGATAGGGAAGTATGAGCTAAATTTGTAAGACAAAAATGGGAATGAAAAGAGAAACAAAGAGAAGAAAAATAAAGTGGCTGCATGGTCTGAGTCAAGAAACAGGGGAAGAAAAACAGAAATTCAATGAACCTGACATTTCTTATCCTGTTTTCAGTCAGCTGCCTCTCTGTGGAGAGGCCTTATAGTAATAACTGTTTTGACCTCTTTCTTTTTAGCAAACAGTTTGCTTTAAGCAAGTTTGCAGATGACACCAAGCTGTGTGGCACAGCTGACTTGCTGGAGGGCAGGGATGCCATCCAGAGGGACCTGGACAGGCTGGAG
>WAAF01016892.1:120634-132505 GCA_013400475.1 Tricholaema leucomelas
GTGGATGCTTCCTCCCTGGAGGTGTTTAAGGTCAGGCTGGATGAGGCCTTGGGCGAGCTGCTCTAGTGGGAGGTGTCCCTGCCTGTGGCAGGGGGTTGGAGCTGGATGATCCTTGAGGTCCCTTCCAACCTAAACCATTCTATGATTCTATGATTCTAAATATACATTTGTGCTGTCAAAAGCAGAATGTGCCACACCAGAGTGTGTACAAGTCCACAGCTAGGAAAGAGTGAAAAGGGGAAAAAAGCCTAATTCCCAAGGTAGATGTTAAAAATTCTCTCATGGCATGGGAGGATGAACAAAAAGGACCCAGCTCCAATCCATAGGTGGAATGGTCGCAGGGCAGCACCTGGTTTTGCACCTTCTGCAAGCAGGTTCTTGCAATCTTCCTCATTTCTTCATCCCACTCCCTACAATGTGATCTGTCTGCCACCAGTTTCTTTAACTGAATAACAAGGGTAGCTCTCCAAACATAATCCCCTAAATGAGTCTGAAATTTGTGGACTGAATTCGGTGCAGAAATGATCTTGGGGACACCTGAAGAGAGTCGAGCTGTGCAGGAAGGTTCCATGCTTGACAGAAGTGGATCTCCCATGGAGCAGCTGTTCCTAAGCACAGGTGTTGAAAAGTAACATGAATATTGAAAATTTGCAGTGGTGCCTTTTGGACATAAGGCTGCAGCTATGTTAGAGTACCTGCCCTCTAAATAACACCTGTTGTTTAGTATATAAAAACCTTGGCAGAAATAACAGTGCTATCTCTCTTATTGCAGCTGCTAACCAGCTACTAAATTGTCTTACAATAGATTCTGGTTTACTTTTATCCAGGTTTAACAAAAAGGTGCTAGGAAATAACAGCATCCAAATCTTCTGTGCTGATTATTTTAGGTGCACTTTAATTAGAACTTTGTGGTTTTTAAGACTTGTAAGGTTCCTCCCTACTTTTCCCTAATAATATGTGCCTGACAATGCTTCTGTTTACATCAGCTGAAAAAAAGCTTAGCAGTAACTGCTCAACACTACTTAAGGCTGAGGGAGCTGGGGCTGTTTAGCCTAGAGAAGAGGAGGCTGAGGGCAGACCTCATTGCTGTCTACAACTACCTGAAGGGAGGTTGTAGCCAGGTGGGGGTTGGTCTCTTCTCCCAGACAACCAGCAACAGGACAAGGGGACACAGCCTCAAGTTGTGCCGGAGGAAGTATAGGGTGGGTGTTAGGAGGAAGTTCTTCACAGAGAGAGTGATTTGCCATTGGAAAGGGCTGCCCCGGGAGGTGCTGGAGTCACTGTCCCAGGGGGTGTTAAGGAAAAGCCTGGATGAGGCACTTAGTGCCATGGTCTAGTTGACTGGATAGGGCTGGGTGCTAGGTTGGACTGGATGATCTTGGAGGTCTCTTCCAACCTGGTTGATTCTATTCTATTCTACTAAAGAATCATAGAATCAACCAGGTTGGAAGAGACCTACCAACTAGCAATTTCCAATCATCTAGACATATTAACCTTCTCCAATGTGCCCTGCTGTATGTTAGCATGAGGATTAGATGCCATCTATTTGTTGGTTTGAGTACTATTTTGTTCAGCAGACTACAAATGAAGAGGTTGCTTTTAGAAAAACAGGTAGGAATTTGCAAAAGCCAGCCCTGTTCTCACATTTCCTCATCTCCATGAATGTATCTCAAACATAGGAAGTTCCACTTCAACATGAGGAGAAGCTTCTTTATTGTGAGGGTGACACTAGAGCAGGCTGCTCAGAGGGGTTCTGAAGTCTCCTTCTCTAGTGATTTTTAAAATCTGCCTGTATGTGTTTCTGTCTGGGCTGCTCTAAATGAACCTTCTGTGGCAGGGAGGTTTGACTTGATGATCTCCAGAGATCCATTTAATCCCCTACCATTCTGTGGTTCATGTCCAAGTAGGTAGGGTGCTGTGCCCCAAAACTGGTTTCTGATAATTACTCTGGACACGCTAAGGTTGGTAATCAGCTCAGGATGGTACTCACCAAAGGTACAGCCAGCCCCAGAACATTCTTTACCATTTCAGTGGGCTCATAGAAAACCTCTTATCAAGGAAAAACAGAGAGGAGGAAGAGGAGGCTCAGGGGTGACCTCATTGCTGTCTGCAACTGCATGAGGGGAAGTTGTAGCCAGGTGGGAGTCAGTCTCTTCTCTCTTCTCCCAGGCAACCACCAACAGAACAAGGGGACACAGTCTCAAGTTGTGCCAGAAGAGGTAAAGGCTGGATGTTAGGAGGAAGTTCTTCCCAGAGAGAGTGATTTGCCATTGGAATGGGTTGCTCAGGGAGGTGGTGGAGTCACTGTCCCTGGAGGTGTTTAAAAAAAGACTGGTGAGGCATTTAGTGCTATGGTCTAGTTGACTGGATAGGGCTGGGTGATAGGTTGGACTGGATGATCTTGGAGGTCTCTTCCAAACTGGTTGATTCTATGATTCTATGATACTTAAATCAACAACTGATACCTCATCTTCCTGCTTAGGTAGTGGGCTAATAAAAGAAAAAAATCCAACCCTGCCTATTTATCCAGATATCCTGAAAGACAGTCATATTTACCGCGTTATTGTCATGATTATGAGGTCAATATTTAGTGGAGATGTAAGCTTCAAACTAAGAAGTCATTCCTGTTTCTGGGAGCTTTCCAAAGGCTTATGGATCTGGTAGAAACAACTCAACTCATCAGAAAGCTTTTGAAGTGTACCAAGAAACTTAATCACGCTATAGCTTCAGTGCCTTCCTTTGCACAAATATTACATTTAAGCTCCAGCATCAATTATTAAACCTCCCTATAATGGTTGTGATTCATCTTCTACCAGCTAATCACTTTCAAGCCATACCTCCTCACTGCACTGTAATTTTAGGAACGGCTCCTCCTTTCATCCTATCCCATCACTAAAATCTATGTGCCAAATAACCTCACAACTTCAGGAGCTTTGCGTTAGGCTATTTTCTTAACAAAAACTGATGTATTTTCCTTTTTTTTTTTTTTTTTCCCTTCTCTGCAATGTAGGCTGTGGTTCAGCAATTTTAGCTCATGGCTCTAGGTGCAAAAAGGAGTAGTGAAATCAGCCATGTGAAGGACACACTTGGTAGTGGCAGCAGCTGCAAGGGCAATGTGGTGACAGTGTCAGGGTTTTCAAGCTGAGAATGTTAAACCATTTGATGAACTTTTACCCTCAAAGTCTAAGGCTGACTGAACTTCTCATTTGTTCCCTACTGCATTTAATCCCCATTTTGCTTTGCCTAGCACTAGGCAGAAAGAGTGAGTTATATTGCTGCTCCCTCACCACATTACTTGGCCGCACAAATGTCTTGTGACTCTTCTTAACATCCAGCAAAGTTCCTTCTCATTATGATCCCAGGCTAATTTCACAAAGGAGACAGCTCACTCATCAAAATCCTGGAAAAGTAAAAATTTCTGTGCCCTGCGGGTATGCTCAGAGCCTTGCGTGAGTGGCTGTGGGACCCTATAACAGCTGTGAGGTCCTCTTAGCCCCAAGAACTGGTGATAGTCAAACATGCTACATCTGATAGGATCTTTCCACAGAATCATCACCCAGGAGGGGCATCAGCCAACGTTTTGCTCTGTGAAAATATTTCAAATTACTTCAGGGAGACTTAGGTTCCATCCTCATCTCAGCTTCTGTACAGTTATTTCTTTGAAGGGTTTAGATCTTAAACATGTCTGACACACAGATTTTGTTCTTCTTGTTTATTTGTTTGTTTGCTTTAAGAGGTTTATTTCTATTAAAATATTCTTGTTGGCTTTCTATAATTTTTTTTTTTTTATTGTAATGCAACCCACCATGTCTCAATAGGGAAGCATTTTATATGTTCAGACTTATTAGAAATACTTATTATTATTATTTCAGAAGGTTGGATTGGCTCATTTGTTAGACAAAGACACAAAGGTATTATGTGCTTCGTTTTTCTCTAAACTTTAGATTGGGAGAAGAGAAGAAGAATAGTGAGCCGGATTCTGAAAAGTCAACCTTAGTATTATTACACATAAATCATAGAATCATAGAATCATAGAATGGTTTAGGTTGGAAGGGACCTCAAGGATCATCCAGCTCCAACCCCCTGCCATAGGCAGGGACACCTCCCACTAGAGCAGGCTGCTCAAGGCCTCATCCAGCCTGGCCTTAAACACCTCCAGGGAGGAAGCATCCACAACCTCCCTGGGCAACCCGTTCCAGTGCCTTACCACCCTCACTGTAAAGAACTTCCTCCTAACATCCAGTCTAAATCTCCCCTCTTCCAGCTTAAACCCATTCCCCCTCGTCCTAACATTACTAGACCGTGTAAATAGTCCCTCCCCAGCCTTCCTGTAGGCTCCCTTCAAATACTGGAAAGCCACTATAAGGTCTCCTCGAAGCCTTCTCCTCTCCAGGCTGAAGAGCCCCAACTCTCTCAGCCTGTCCTCATAGCAGAGCTGCTCCAGCCCTCTGATCATCTTCATGGCTCTCCTTTAGACCCGCTCCAGCAGTTCCATGTCCTTCTTGTATTGGGGGCTCCAGAACTGCACACAGTACTCCAGGTGGGGTCTGACGAGAGCAGTGTTTGTGCAAAAAGAATAGTGTAATTATGAATAAATAAATAAAATCTGCCCTGGAATGAATGTCATCAATAGCATTGTAACATCTGAAACCTAGGCCTTGTTCTGTTAGGCAGATGAAGGACATAGCTACTGTTTCTAGAAGGATCTTAGGATCTTGGAGAGACGTAAAATCTCAGAATCATATTGTTTTGATTATTGAGGCTGGAAGAGATCTTTGAGATCACCAAGTTCAAATTCTCACTTAAGAGTTTGCAATACCACCACTACTGCTAAGAAAACATGGCGAAACTGTGTCCCTAAGGACCACAGCCACCCATCTGTTAAATACCTCTAGTGATGATCACTCCACCACCTTCCTGGGCAGCCTCTTGTAATGCCTGACAATGTTTCCTGTGGGGGAAAAAAAAAAATCCTAATATCCAACCTGGATGTGGCAGTCAGTATAAACAAGAAAGGGAAAGCTCATCCTCTGTTTCTCATCAGGTAAAATGAGTCAGAGGAAGATGAAATTACTCTAACTTGACAACTGTAGTAGAGTAAGACAAAAATTTCAGGTCTTGCAAATCACTGACACAGAACCTGGTGCAGCTCTGCTTCATGAATTTATGTTTCTTATTCATTCATAGAATCATAGAATCGTTTAGGTTTGGAAAAGACCTTTAAAATCAGAATCCAGCTGTTAACTCAGCAATGTCATGTCCTACTTTAAACCTGAGAACTAGGAAAGAACTCCTTGGACATGTTGAGAGTACTTGTAAATGTAGTTCATGCACTCAAAAGTGGAAATAAATTTTCTTCCATCTCAGGTGTGATCATTTCCACAAAGGGACACAGAAGGTCTAGAGACTCAAGGGCACTCTATTATACAACTTTCAGTCCTTCTGTAACTACTGTTTAGATGGTTTGAACAATCTTTACGTCCTTCATTTTCCTTGTCCTTTTAGGACAGTTAAACAGTGGGAAAGACAAAATCTCCTCTAAGCAGGACACTAATGCTGTTTGCCTACAGCTCCTGAAGAAGTGATTTTGTTATCAATCATAATGATAAGGGCAGTTGACTACTCTTAAGTCCATGATGCATTCAGCCTTCCTTTTTGTGCTACAGATTGACAAGATCAGAACCAATTCAACACTACAGATGAGAAATTGCCAAATAAAGTGGGAAATTGGAAGAATTTGGGTGTTATTGTCAGGCCTGATCCTTGTACTTTTCAAAATTATGTTATGTGCACTGTAACAGACTTGTAGATTTTTTTTTAATCTTAATTTTAAGAACAATTCTATGTTTATACACTTTTTAATACATTTTGTAATGTTACACAAAAAGCCACAATTTTTTATTATTTTTGCTTTGTTGAAACCCAAGCCAAGACCTAAACATGGAAAATCAATACTGGGTGAAATCAATAGAGGAAATGCCAGATTTTTCTAATTTTATTTTTTGTTGTTGTTCATTTTCATTAAGAACCAAATCCTCAAGCATCTCTGCAGGCAGAAATGAGTAATGTTCTATTCTTGGGATGAATGGAGCCTAAGTGTCAAAGAATTAGGCTTTCACAAAGTTTGAGAGCAGCATTTTTGTTGACCTATGCACAAAGTACCTTCCTGAAAGAAGAAATTACCTTTTGAGATCTGCTTGAAACAAATGATTACATACAATTGTATTACATCAATTCACTTCCTAAAAAAAATGCACACTGGAGTTGAAATTTATAGAGAAACTTGTACTTGATGACTTAAAGACAGTCAGGCTTAGCTGTAATACGTCTGCATACTTCTCCCTTGCTCTGTGATGTGGCTGTCTTTTTCTGCTGGAAGGGAAGCAGCTGCCAGTAAAACTATGGCACTGTAATCTAGAATACTAGCATGGTAAATAGTTTCCCTGTAAATTTTCCCCTGTAAATCTTGATTTATCAGTATGTCAGAAAGAAGAGTATGCAACTGAAATGGATGCGTTTTTATTTAGCTTAAATTCACCATCTTGAAATTCTGGAGCACAAATTCTGGACTACAAACTCTGACCACATATTCTATTTAAGTCCAAGAAAGCAGCAATTTTCCTCATTAATCTAATAACAGGCTGAAAATTTCATGTAAGTAACCTTTTTTTTTTTTTTTCCAATATTATCAATTCTATGAGAAAAAAGAAAAAATCGAACATGTGAACAAAACATTTTGAACTTGAAAGATGAAACTGATTTTATGTAAAAGTTTACATTAAAAAAAATTAATTTGCCTTTTGCTGACCCATGCTATAGACATTAAGAATATTCATGCATTGAAGCTACCGAATCACTTGCTGTAGAATGTCTGCATTTAGCTGAATCAGAAGAAAACACAGAATAAATTTGTCTTTGTCTAAGTCACCAAAATAAATAAATAAATAAATCAGTAAGCAACTTTCAGTGAAAGAAAAAATAAGTAGCTGGTACCCATATTTCCTTACTGCCAAACTGTACGGAAAATGGACTAGGAAGAAGGTTTAACAGCAAATAGCAAGAAAGAGATAAAATAGGCCAACTGAAATAATGAGACTAGCAGCAGGCCCTGATGGCAGTCGCTGAGACATTCCAGTGGATCTCCTCTGGGATGAAACGCTACAACTGAGAAGTCTCAAGCAAGAAAGATCTGCCTTGGGGCTAAGTTTTGAATGAACCCAAGGACTGCAAGCACATTGGCCCCAGCTGACCAGAACTGCTGCCTGCAGTTCAAAAGTGTTATAAAATGAAAACTTTCAGAGCCCTTGGCAAGAAAGATCTTCCAGATTAATATTTGGCCTTGACATTTGGAAACTTTTGTGCCTTTATTTTCCGCTTCCATGGGAAACAGAGAAGCTTCTTGCTGCACTTGAAGACCCTGTTTCCACTCAAATCAATGGAAAAACTCTTACTGGCTTTAATGGGAGTAAAATCAATATGGCAACACTTCTGTTTCTGACATGCAATTCAGATCCTGTTCATCTTCCGTAGAATAGTAACTGCACTCTTTTGCAATTCTTCTTAAGGAAGATAGTTGGAGAGGAAAGTAACTTAGGAATGTAACTTCTTTCTGAGGGTGGTAGACATACTTCCAACTCAATCTCTCAATTGCAAAATGGTTTGTTTTGGGTTTCTTCCCTTTCTTTAAAGATCTGATGAGAAGAATCCATACTCTGGGTGGTAAGAGGAGAAGGCAAAGGCTCATTGTTGACCATTTGCCCTTCCTGTCCACTTCCCTTTTCCTATCCACTCAACCCTAATTGTATGGATCAGAGCATCATTATTTTTTTCTTTAAGGCTAGTAACTTTTACTTGGACTCTGCTGGGTTTTCCCACTATGTTCTCCTGATGTTTATGCCTGAAGAGCTAGGTATTTAAGATTTTATTACTCTAAATCATGTTGAAGTCAAATAAGAGTTACATGATTTTTCAGATCAGGCCTTTATCTGAAATAAAAAGGTTAGGCTGTTTCCCAGCATACTTACTGACATGCTTCACCACAGCTTTTATTAAAATGCATGTGTCTGGCAGGAAAAGAGTGTAAGTAGTAGCTTGGGATGCTGTTTACTCAGCACCAGGCAAAGCAGAATCACAGTCCTTCAGAGAGGAAGCCAACAGAAAGAAGAAAATTATGTGTGGTCATACTTATTTTCTACTCATCAAATACATTCTCTTTTAGCTAGAAAACAGCTGTCTGGTCATTAGGGATATTGAATANTGGCCAGATAGGATTTGAGGGAAGGCAAAGCCATCCTCATTATGCTGTCCAGCTCTGGGCAAACTGGTGTACAGAGCACATTCTTTCTTCTTTTCCTCGCTTGTGATCAGGTGGCCATAAGCCTTGGAAAAGCTTTGCTTTATGGCTGACTACCAGCCTCAATATCATTGCTTTTGAGTCTCAATTTTACCATCCCTGTGCTATGCAGTATTCTCAGGGAATTAAACCTACTACAGTTAGGGCAGGATTATTAGTAAAGAAAGTAATACATCTGTATAAATGTTTAGTAAGGACAGAACCAAGAGAGACAAAATGAAATTATATTTACACATATTTAGCATTTTTTGAGTGAGGCTCACTAAAAAGGCATGACTCAGAGTATCAACAGGCTGGATGGGTGGGCAGAGGCCAATGGGATGAGATTTAACAAGGTCAAGTGCAGGGTTCCACACTTTGGCCACAACAACCCCAGGCAGTGCTACAGGCTGGAGACAGAGTGGCTGGAGAGCAGCCAGGAGGAAAGGGACCTGAGGGTACTGGTGGATAGTAGGCTGAAGATGAGCCAGCAGTGTGCCCAGGTGGCAGAGAGAGTCAGTGGTATCAGGTGGCAGAGAGAGTCAGTGGTATCCTGGCCTGTATCAGGAACAGTGTGGCCAGTAGGACGAGAGAGGTTATTCTTCCCCTGTACTCAACACTGGTCAGGCCACACCTTGAGTCCTGTGTCCAGTTATGGGCTCCTCAATTCAAGAGAGATGTTGAGGTGCTGGAACGTGTCCAGAGAAAGGTGATGAGGCTGGTGAGGGGCCTGGAACACAAATCCTATGAGGAGAGGCTGAGGGAGCTGGGGGTGTTTAGTTTGGAGAAGAGGAGGCTCAGGGGGACCTCATTGCTGTCTACAACTACCTGAAGGGAGGTTGTAGCCAGGTGGGGGTTGGTCTCTTCTCCCAGACAACCAGCAATAGAACAAGGGGATAGAGTCTTAAGTTGTGCAAGGGGCAGTGTAGGCTGGGTGTTAGGAGGAAGTTCTTCACAAAGAGAGTGATTGCCATTGGAATGGGCTGCCCAGGGAGGTGGTGGAGTCACTGTCCCTGGAGGTGCTAAAAAGAACTGGATGAGGCACTTAGTGCCATGGTCTAGTTGATTGGTTAGGGCTGGGTGCTAGGTTGGACTGGATGATCTTGGAGGTCTCTTCCAACCTGGTTGATTCTATGAGAAAAATTCAGATACTCTTGGTGAATGCAGGACCTCCCTCTGAGAGTCCTGTGAGCCTCTCACCCACTTTCAGTCACCTGACCTTTGTGCACAGTGACTTTCACAAAATGTGTAATTCTCCCCTTGCTTTTCTGTGTAAACAGATTGCAGCTGCTGTGTTGTTTCTGCACAGCAGTAGCTGCTTGTTGAGTAAGTTGTAAATGAGTGTAACTCAGGCCGGCAGAATTGGATTTGTGGTGAAAGGAGTGAAAGCAAAGGGGTGTTTTTGTTTCTCTAATTTGCCTGGACACAGAGGTGAAGAGACAGAGGCCATCTCTTCTATATTTAGCTCCAGGATGACCACAATACTGAGCTGTGGGTCCTGTACCATTCAATCTGCTTCATGTGGGTCCTTACATTGTCCACGCTTGTAAGAGCATCTGAAGCAGATAAGTAGGAAAACTGACAGTAAAATTCTCATGTCAACTGCAATATGGCATACTCAAGCCATATATCTCCTGTTCACAAACATGATGACAGATCCTGATTTCTTTTCTGCCCATCTTGCTTTTGAAGGCATGTGGCAAAGAGGTGTTTTGTAAAGCAGGTTGAATTGCACCAGCTGGAAGCAGCTCTTCCTTCAGAAGCATCTCATGAGTGTCTGTACACTCATGAACTTTGAGATCTGCAGTTGTGGCAGATAGTTATACAGGATTTGAAGAGAAAGAGGTTTTTCTAGATTAGTCCCCCACCCTGGAACCTGCAAGGCTGGAAACCAGCCAAGCAAAGCTTCCTGAGGAGCAAGGAGACTGCTCCTGCCACTTCAGTCCTAAGTGGCAATACCCACATGAATGAATTAAAAAGTAGTAAGTTCAATGAGTTTGACACAATCTATGGATTCAGAAGTAATTAACAAGGATAATTAACTTTAAAAGGGAGACCAGATGATTTGTAAGGAAAAAAGTGGAGAAAAGATTGAGTGTTATTTATCCAATTGATTCCCTCGAATGGATGAGCTTAATCTTCTGTTACCAAGATACTGTATTGGCATCAAGAACATCTGCTTTTTCCCCCTCTCTCTGTCTTTCTGGTTATAGATCATGCTTGTATCTACACAATATTAGGAAAGTACTTGAGCATTTCCCAGAAATCAATAATTCATTGAACAAATATTAACTGCACCTGTAGCTGGAGTAACTGATGCATAGACTCAAAGAAATCATTTAACATTGTGATTGTTGATCCAGTCATTATGCAAACTTTCCACTGTTACTAGGGCTGGCAAGATTTTACTGTCTGAAACCCAAATTTGGGCAGAAGACACTGTCTTTTTGTCATATGATTATTTATATGATGACACTACAGATGGATCTCTCCTATGGACCAGTATTCATTTGGGTTTGCTTTGATATACCATGTACAGCTTTGGGCCTCTCATTACAAGAAAGACATTGAAGTGTTGAAGTGTTTCCAGAGAAGGGCAACAACATTGTTCAAGGGTCTGCAGAACAGGTCTGGTGAGGAGCAAATGAGGAAGCTGGGTTTGTTCAGCCTGGAGAAGAGGAGGCTGAGGGGAAACTTCATTGTTTTCTACAGCTACCTGAAAGTGCGTTGTAATGAGGTGGGGATCAGTCTCTTATCCCCAGTATCAGGTGATAGGAAGAAAAGAAATGGCTTCAAGTGACACTAGGCAAAGTTTAGATTGCACATTGAGAAAAAAATCTTTGGTGAAATTCTGTGATCAGTCATTGGAACAGGCTTCCTAGGGAAGTGGTGGAGTCACCATCCCTGCAGGTGCTCAAGAAACACGTGGACATGGCAATTCAGGTTTAATGGCCAATGGTGGTGTTAGATTGGCTCAATGATCTTAAGAGATCTTTTCTAAATGAAGTAATTCTATGATTCTACATCCTGCCCCTGTGTTCAGAAACACAAAATTCTCCTTCGTAGCTTGTATCCCCTACAAGAAATCATAGAATCGTAGAATTGTCAGGGCTGGAAGGGACTTCAGGGGTCATCTAGTTCCACCCCCTTGCCATGGGCAGGGACACCTCACACTAGATCAAGTTGCTAAGAGCCACATGCAGCCTGGCCTTAGAAACCTCCAGGGATGGGGCCTCCACCACCTCCCTGGTCAACCAGTTCCACTGTCTCAACACCCTGTTCGCGAAGAACTTCTTCCTAACATCCAATCTGAATCTACCCATTTCTAGTTTTGCTCCATTCCCCTCAGTCCTATCACTACTTGGCATCCTAAAATATCCCTCACCAGCTTCTCTGTAGACTCCCTTCAGACACTGGAAGGCCACGATACGGACTTCTCAAAGCCTTCTCTTCTCCAAAGTGAACAACCCCAAGTCTCTCAGTCAGTCTGCATAGAAGATGTGCTCCGGCCCTCTGACCATCCTCATGGCCCTTCTCTG
>WAAF01016893.1:0-41588 GCA_013400475.1 Tricholaema leucomelas
ATCCAGTCTCCTTTTAAACACCTCCAGGGTGCCACTGTCCCCAGCACCAAAGGTTCAGGTGGTGA
This sequence comes from Tricholaema leucomelas, assembly GCA_013400475.1. Taxonomy (NCBI): domain Eukaryota; kingdom Metazoa; phylum Chordata; class Aves; order Piciformes; family Lybiidae; genus Tricholaema lacrymosa; species Tricholaema leucomelas. Next base: position 66 of record WAAF01016893.1, read on the forward strand.
ATGGATTATATCCTTTATTCATAATAAAATCCAGACTGGAACAAGGGACAACTGATCCCAGACTTCACAGAACCTCTTCAGCACAATGTGACATTTGTGACAGGACAAGGGATGAGAGCTTTAAACTAAAAGAGAGAATCCTCTGACTAGAGATAAGGAAAAATAAAATCACAGTGAAGTCAGTGAGACACTGGCCCGGGTTACCCAGAAAGGTGGAAGATGCCTCATGCCTGGGAACATTACAGGTCAGGTTGGTCAAGGCTCTGAGCACCCTGATTTAATTGCAGATGTCCTTGCTCATGGCAGAATAGTTGGATTAGATGACTTTCAACTCAAACCATTCCATGATTCCATGTCCCAGCACGCAGTGCCATGGGCACCTTCCCAGACCTCTCCAGGGGAGAAGATCCTTCTGGTCACTTTGACTTGCTTCACATTTGTGAAAGGAGCAGGCATGTGCATATGAAAATTGAAACAAACTTCAACCCCTGAAATTCTGTGTTTATTTCACCCCACCTGAGCAACCCAGACCCAGGCACCACCTGGGTGGTGCATTTCCCTTTGATTTGCAAGAAGAGTTGTCCCACAGTTCTGGGACCTCTGCAGAATGCTTGGGCTTATGTCCGGCCCAGTTTGTGCAGCCAGACCAGGCTGGGCTTAACTGACAGAGACATCCACACACTCTAGGGACCACAGGTACTGAGAAGGGGTCTTCTCAGAGGCCATGGTTACATGAAAGCAGCCCACATAACTTCAGCTCCCCTTTATTCCCCCAGTACACTATCAAACCATCCTCTGGATAACGTGGGCTGGCTCAAAAAGACTGGGAATGGGCATGCAGGAGCACAAGCCCATCCTGCATGTTGTGTTGATGCCATGCTTTGAGTGCATCAAGCCAGTGATTGCCTCCTGGGGGCACTGGGCATCATGCACATGAAATGCTGAAAGGGGATATTAACAGGGCCAAGGCAGCCAAAACTGCCTCAAAATCTGCACCAGCAGTAGCCAAGGGTTGGCGCCTTGCAATGATCAGGAGGAGCTCCTCCACCCCTGCAGCTGTAACAGCCTGCTGAGAAGTTGGCTAAGCTTTGAAACAGGAAAAGCTCTTTTCCTGTGCTCTGGGACATGTGGAGACCTGTAACTCAGAATCCTGTCCAGAATCAGGGGCACAAAGAGACTCTGCACAAGAGAGGTTGAGGCCACAAAGAGACACTGCGCAAGAGAGGTTGAGGCTATGACTGTCAATACTTGGCAATAACCTCCCTGTAACAAGGTGGAGCCCATCCCAGCCCTCCAAACCAGAGTCAGGGTGTCCATATTGCACACCCACCTATCAGAGAGACTCTGAGTAGGATGTTTTAGGATCAGGATTTTCTCCTCAAAATGGGCAGTGTGTTGGGTGCTGGGAGAGAGGGTGATGGGGACAGATGGGGAAAGGAGACATCTGCTGTCCCATGGAGCTGCAGAGGAGGAGGTGCCAGATCATGAGGCAGGACTCAGCTTATCACTGGTCCAGTGTCGTTTATTCTCTTCCTGGAACTGGAAGGAATCCATTAGCTCTTCCCAATTCATCCTCATGGACTGAAAGCCCAGTCTTCCCTGACGAACCCCTTACAATTACTGGGTGTCTTCAAGAGAGAACAAACCCACACAGGAAAGGTATTCTGAGCTCAACTCTTCCACCTTTCTTCCTGAAGCAACCTTTCCTGATGATCCTACAAGCAAATAAATGCCTAAAACCTTCCCCCACCTGTAAAAAAAACCTTCCCAAACTTCCCAGTCTGGTTTTTAAATCAGCACTAGACTTGATTTCCACAACGGAGTGAAACAAGGGGACGTGGGGTAGGTGTGGAGTGTCACACCATCCACAGCCCGACGGTTTGACTTTCAGCAGTCCTAGGGGGCGGTGGAACACAGGCGCCAGCCTCCACAAGCCCCCCGGAAAGGTTTGCTTTCAGTAACAAATCCAAACCGGATTTGTTAACAAATCGGTGAGGCAGCCTGGCACTCCTCTAGCTACAGACCGCCCTTCTCTCCCCACCTCCACTCCCGCCATCTGGGGGCTCCATCTCATCTGGCTGCTCCCATCCCATCAGCATCCTCCTTTTCTACTCCAGTCCCAGTTTACTCACCTTTGACTCTGCTCCAAATCCAACTGTTGCACTCTTGCCTTTCTCACACGCTCCACCTCCTCCTGCTGAGCTGTGAGCATGCTGGGGAGGGGGTAACACCCCCCCCAGGACACAGCAGGCTCTGCCTCAGAGGGACCTTCAAGGGTGATGCATCTACAGATTCATTATAAAGATGTACAACCGAATGTAGAGAAGCTCAAGCTCGGACCCCTCCCATTTACTTGGGGGTGTGATAAGAGATGTCCAAGACATCCAGACTGAATTTCTCATTCTGAAAGCTGAAGACTCCACAGGTATGTAGATGGTTAACTATTTATGTTTGTATTTTGATGTGGGGCACAGGACTTTCATTTTCTCCCTAATTTCTCCCTTCCCCCCACCCCAGTCATCAATCTGGGCACTTCTTTATTCAAACAGAACGGGCTTGGTCAAGTTATTAATTGCTCAGAACAAGATCTTTATTGATTAGTATAAGGATCAATCACTTTATCTGCAGGGAGCTCTGTCAGAGCTGCCTGCAACTGGGGTATTTAGCTAAGAGATATCTGTCCTGGGCCCTGGGGATTTTCACAGAGGAGTCCAAGGTCTTTCTAGCAGCAGGTGATGGAGAGAATTCAGATGAGGTGAGATGGAGAAGGGTCTCTGACCTTCTCTCTAGCCCCAGCAACAACCAACAATGCCAATCTTGAAGAGGACTTCATGTAAGATAGACATGAGGAGGGAACCTTTCCTGAAAATACCTGAAGTATGACTGAAATGTCTGAAAAATATCTGCAAATGTCTGAAAATGAAGCAACACGAGTTTTTGCTGCATGGGGCTTGATTCTTCATGACTTCAGCAGACCCGACAGTGTGGACAAACTCGCTAGGGCTACACCGGTGGTGACTACAAAAACCACATCCTTTGGGAGATGGAGAAATCTTACAGCTACATTTCAATATCTGAAGGGGATATACAGGAAGGCTGGAGGAGGACTGTTTAGAAGGGCTTGGAGTGATAGAGCAAGGGCCTATGGTTTGAAATTGGAGCAGATTAGATTAAGGTTGGACACGAGGAGGAAGTTCTTGACAAAGGGAGTGGTGAGATACTGAAACAGGTTGCCCAGGGATGTGCTTAGGGCCTTGTCCCTGGAGACCTTCAAGATCAGCCTTGATGTGTCCCTTTAAAGTCTGATGTAGTTGGAGGTGTCTCTGTGGCCTGAAAGGGGTTTGGACAAGATATCCTTTGAGAGTGCCTTCCAACCTGATGCAATCTGTGAATCTGCCCAGAAAACCCTTTTGGACAACTGCAACATCATATTTTTGTCCACATTTGCAGGTCACATGTTTTGAAGGAGCCCCCTGCAGCCAGGGTACCACTTTCCATCCCCAGCTTGATAAAAGTTAGGCAGTGTCAGCCTCCCTCAGTCTCACTCCATCATGTTTTCTTCACTTTCCCTTAAAAATCCCAACCACAAATAGGTAAAATTAGCATTTAAAAAAAAGGAAAGGAAGGAAGGAAGGAAGGAAGGAAGGAAGGAAGGAAGGAAGGAAGAAAGAAAGAAAGAAAGAAAGAAAGAAAGAAAGAAAGAAAGAAAGAAAGAAAGAAAGAAAGAAAGAAAGAAAGAAAGAAAGAAAGAAAGGAAGGAAGGAAGAAAGGAAGGAAGAAAGGAAGAAAGAAAGGAAGAAAGAAAGGAAGAAAGAAAGAAAGAAAGAAAGAAAGAAAGAAAGAAAGAAAGAAAGAAAGAAAGAAAGAAAGAAAGAAAGAAAGAAAGAAAGAAAGAAAGAAAGAAAGAAAGAAAGAAAGAAAGAAAGAAAGAAAGAGCCCAAAATACGGGGCAGAGGCTGGAGGGCTGCAGCTGGAGCCATCACCAGCAACCCAGCTCTAATCATCTCCCTCAAACCCCTGCTATCAAAGCTTGGCTCAGCATATCTAATGTAAACGAGCTTCCACACATAAATAACGTGCCACATCTGGCTGTTTGGGTTTTATAGCATCTTAGCTACCGAGCGATTTATAGAGGGCGAGCTTGTAACAGAGCTGGGCCAGGGGCAAGTTGCGAGCTGGGAGGTGTGAAGAAGTGAGGTGGGAGTGGGAGGATTTGGGCAGAACTCAGGACTGGGTAGGGTCCGAGTCCCCGCGCTGGCAGAAAAGCAGCATCTTTGGGGAAGAGGGAGGGGGATGGAGGGGAGGGCTGGGGGGAGGGCTCTGCCCCCCGGGGGAAGAGGGGCCGGCTCAGCGGCAAGGCCGGGGCAGGCTTAAAAGAGCCATCCAGGAACCGACGTGTTTGCGCTTATAACCAATTTATGACGGCGGAACATATGGCCGGTGTTTCTCCTGGCGTCACCCGCCGGGGAGGAAAGCAAACAGACCGGGCGATGTAAAAACGGAGCAGGAGGAAGGCAGGAAAGAGCCGGCCGCCCGGCACAACCACCGAGACAATGCGAGAGGCGCGGAGCCACCGGGGCCGGGCTCAGCGCCCCCCCGCCCGCTCCTAAAGACCACCCCGCCCTCCAGGCCCCAGGTGAGCCCCGCCGAGATGGAGAGGGAGGCGGCGGGGGGGTCCTCCGGAAAAAAAAAAAGTGAGGGGGGGGAGGGGAAATCACGGAGCAGCAGGTGGGAAGGAGCTTGGGGACTGGGGGGTGTCAGGTAGATGCTGATACTGAGCAAAGCGCGGGGAGAGGCCCCTTGCCCCGACGGCGCAGCCCCGACGGTGCGGCCCGCCCCCGGACGAGAGTCCGGTCGTAGCCAGGGATGCGCGGCCCCGCCTGGACCAGGGAGGAGGGGAGCAGGGGGTACTTACCCTCACACACCCCCATCCCCCTTAACCCTGCCCCGGTGGCGGGACACTTCTCGGCTGCGACGGCAGAGTACGCCAGAGGACCGGGAATGGCTCCGGCCTCTGGCCCAGGCTCTGCCCGCCGCGCCCCGTCGCTCCACTCCCTCCCGCTGCACTCTTTCCCTTCCCGAGGGGTGCCCACGCCACATGTGTGCTCCTTCAGTAGGGAACGAGACTTTGGTTTGCGTCGTCCTCACCCTGGATAAATCTTCTTCCATCTTTCTCCCGAAACGAGGAGCACAGAAAACGAGGAGCCTGACCCCATCCTCCTTGCTCCGATGCCTTCCTCGGGAGATCGCCGGTATTCCGGAGTCTTCTTCGGAGGATCCCCGGCATCCCTGAGTCTTCCTCAGAGGCTTATCGTGGATGCCCACTCGCGACAGGCATCCACTGCTAAGCCACTCCATGTTGTGCGGGCGAGCGAGAGAAGTGAATTCAGATAAGAAAAGTGCCCCCAGCCTCAAATCCTCCCCCATTCCCATCGCCTCCGGGGCAAACGGCTCGGGATCTCCCTTTCCCAAGGAGAAACAGTTCGGACAAAGCTTAATCTCATTGCGACACGTTCAATTATCAGAGAGAAAGGGAACGAACACAGCCGGAGGGTTCGAAACGTTTGCCCGTCAAATAAAACAGTTTATAATAGAGTGGAAAGGGAAGGGAGGCCCCGGGCCAGGATTTGGAGAAGGGGGGAAATTAAATAAGACAAATAAATAGCAGGGTCGGGCTGCGGGGGCTGCGGGCTGCTGGCTTTGTGCTCCCCTCCCCAAACTGCCTCCTCCACTACGGGCAATATTTTCAAAGATCTCATTAAAGTGCATTTATCAAAGCCCTAACATGTGCCCTCCAGCTCTGACATAACCCCGGGAGCCCCCAGGGAGGAGGAGGGGGCCGCAATTTTTTTTTTTTTAATAAAAATCCCAATTTCTATCACAATTCGCCACCTCGGGAGAGTGGCCGGGGGGCAGGCAAGATCGGGATCTTCTGATTTATAAGTCGTATCGGTGAATTGGAAAGATTTCTCCGTCTTTGAAGCTTCAGGAGGAAGGAGATAGAGTAATCGTGAGAATAGGAAAGCTCATTTAGATTCCTATGTCCTGGTGAAGATTTAATTGTCTGCAGGAGAAAGGCAGGCCGGCGACGGGATTTTGGGGGTGGCAGGGGCTTTCTCTTGAGCATCCATAAGGAAGGCTGATGTCGGCTCCCTGTCTGTGTGCCGGGGTATCTTCCCCCTTTTCTTCTCGTTTTTTTCCTTCTGTTCTATTTTCTCCCTTTCTTCCCCCATTTTTCTTCCTTCTTCTCCCCTTTTTGTTCTTTTTTTTCTTTCCCTCTTTTCCTTCTTCCCTTCTTCCCTTTTCTTTTTATCTCTGTCTCCTCCCCTGTCTTTCTTCTCCCCTTTTTCTTTCCCCTTTTCCCCTTCTTTTTTAATTTCCCCCTTTTCCTTATTTTTTTTCCTTTTCCCCTTTTTCCTTCTTTGTTTCTTTTTTCTTTCCTTCTTTTTTTCCTGGTTTTTTTCTTTCCTTCTTTTAGTCTTCCTCACTTTTCACTCTTTCTTTCTTTTCTTTCTTTCTTTCTTTCTTTCTTTCTTTCTTTCTTTCTTTCTTTCTTTCTTTCTTTCTTTCTTTCTTTCTTTCTTTCTTTCTTTCTTTCTTTCTTTCTTTCTTTTCTTTCTTTCTTTTCTTTCTTTCTTTCTTTCTTTCTTTCTTTCTTTCTTTCTTTCTTTCTTTCTTTCTTTCTTTCTTTCTTTCTTTCTTTCTTTCTTTCTTTCTTTCTTTCTTTCTTTCTTGTCTTTATCTCCTCCCCCAACTACTTGCGACCCCAAAAACATCCTTAACACCTTTATCAATACCATTTTTCCAGCAGTGAAAACAGTGAATTTCACCCAGCCGAAACTCCAAGCCCTGCACCTCAAGTTCTTGATAACGATACAGCACTCAGAGAGCTCTGATAATTTCCCCCGATTTCAGGAAACACGATTTTTCTCACCCTGTCTCCCACATCCCCGGGGCCGGGATGCCTGTGCTAGGCAAGGGTCCCTCGGCCCCGCTCACCTTCCCTCGGCCTCCGAACCGGAGCCGAGTCGGCAGCAGCTCTGCGGAGCTGCCACTTCGGAGATGGGAAAATGTTGTTTAGATACCTCCTTGAGCAGCTCAGAGAGGTTATCTTTAGAACCCATAGTTTAGTTTTCGTGTGTTTTGGCTGGTCTGGGGGGGTTGTGGCCAACAAAAGATGTTCTCCATAGAAACGCGGATCTCCGTACCCCCCACCACACTTTAAAACAAAGAGCGTGTTCCTTACCGGGGATGGTCCCGAGGTGAAGCTCCTAATAACGATTACTAGGAGCTTCGCTTCCCTTTCCCTATTTATTTCAAGTGCAGCTTGAGAGATAAAACAAACCTGTTCCCCTGACAAAGCCTTTGTGTGGGCTTAGCTGATCCGCACCCAGCGGTACCTTTTCTGTTTGTTTATTTGTGGTCTGGAGTGAGGGAAAACAATAGCTCGCACCTCTGCTCTAATCAGACAATAAAGTAATCCACTTGACGGCTGTTATCGGAGAGGCGATGCGGGATGGGTTAGAGGTCAGGGCGAGCGAACCGCGCAGGGAGGGGGCGGATAGAGGAGGGCTCGTGCCAAACACCCCCTAATTCATTTATGTATATACTATATATATAATAGAGCTACATTACGTCGCTCGGCAGCGAAGAGGATGAAGTGAGTGGGTTAGGTGGCTTAAATCAGAGGGAGAGGATCCGGCTTTTTGCGGGGAACAGAAACCGCGATGGAGACAGAGAAGGCACTTCACCGTTTTCAAACCCAGCCCATGGGAGGCCTGCGTGTGGGGGTACCCCGCTTCGCCTGTCCCCCACTTCCCGAGATGTTTTGTAGGTTCAGAAGGAGAGGCAAATCGAAAGGCTTTAATGTCGCTAAAATCAGCCCGGGGTGGGGAGGAGACTGCCCAAGCAGCTCAGGGCGGGACACACACACACACAAACAGGGGAGTGTTTAAGCTGTCTGAGAAAGCAAACAGGTAAACCTGCTCCCTTCGCTCTCAGAAGCACTTCTCCTGGAGTGCAGACACTCAGCCTGCCTACATGGACCGCTCCGACGGCGTCTCGGGGGGCTTGTGCAAATAACCCCGGGGAGTCGGGCTGGGGGCAAGGGGAGTGTGCTGCTTCACCGGACCCCTCCTGCCCTGACAGCTCTTGCTCTTAACGCTGGAGCATCCTCCGGCCTAGGGGGCAACGGGCTCCAGGTGGGGTGGCACGAAGAGTGATGAGGAGAGTCTCCCTCTCACTCGGCTCTGTCGCGATGGCCGCCGATATCGGGTTCTGCCTCCTGGGCAGCAGAGTTTCGGGCGCGCCGCCGGCCCCGCAACCCCTCCTGACGTCAAAGAGCCTGAGCGGCTCTTACGTCACCCCCCGCGGTTGACGTCACTAAGTCCTAGGCTGCTCACTTGGTGCGAAGCGAAAGTGGTCTCGGCCCGCAGGGTAGGATCCCCCCACTGCCCCATCCTATGCCAGGCCCCAGAGAGGGAGCCATGGTCCGTCGATGGGTGTGGGTGGGACACTTTGCGTGCCTACAGGAGACCGTTGTCCCGAGCCAGCCAGTGGTACTCCCACGGGCCGCATCCTCCTTCCCTAGACCGAGCTGCCCCACCCCCCATCCATAGTGGGTACCCCACTGCTGTCGGACACCACGTTTGCAGGATGAGAGCATGTGTTGTGGCATGTGCCAGTCGCTTTGGGTTGGAGTAAGATGGTGGAATTATTGCTGCTGTTATTATTTAAAGCCCGGGTGACTTCCACCGCCCCCCGGGGACGCTCTGCCCATTCCCTCTCCCGGCTCGGTTTCTGCAGGGCTTCTTTAATTCGAGAAGTTCTGACGCTCTAACGTCCTGTCACTGTCGCGATTGCGGCTGTTGTTCCAGGTTGTGGATGGGTGGTTTTTTTTCTTTCTAAGAGGAGGAATTAAAATCCCATCCTGCCCCATCCACCGGGCAGAGAGGGTGGATGGTGACGAATAAATCCCTGGATAAACCCGAGATTTGCTGGAAATAGTAGCTCTGTACCCGGTGCGTGTTCCGAGCCCCTCCCGCGGGGCAAGGGGAGCAGAGACTTGGGCGGGAGTGTCTCAGCCTGAGGGGTTCCCTCCTCGATAGCGAGGAAGGACTCCGAAATGGATGAAGAGATAGCCATTGAGCGCGGTTGAATACCATGACAACTAGGAACAACCTCAGATTTATTCCCAACAGTTAGGACGCATTGAAAGAGGGCGTCAATCACGTATTATTTCGCCACTGAAATAAATGCAAAAACTGCGCCGAGACAAAGGGTTCCAACAGAAGCCGGACATTTGTCTACATTGCGGACATTGTTTCCAGCTTAGCCATAGGGTTGTATTTGTGTTTGCGCGGGTCCGACCACCCAGGATGTGCTCAGGGGCTCGCTTAAAAAAAAAAAAAAAAAAAAAAAAAGGGGGGGGGGGGGGGGAAAAGCCGGGGGGGGGGGGGGGACCNTGTTTGCGCGGGTCCGACCACCCAGGATGTGCTCAGGGGCTCGCTTAAAAAAAAAAAAAAAAAAAAAAAAAGGGGGGGGGGGTTGGAAAAATCCCTGGGCATTGTCAGCCACATCACATACTTTATGGGAGGCAGGATGGGGGCTGGGGGAGGAAAGATGGGGCGAGCGGGGAGAGAGAGGAGGGGAAGGTGCAAATGCATTGATGAGGATGATTGAGGAACCGGCTTCCTCTTCTCGCTACCAGTAGCAGCCCCCTTCTCGCTCTCTCCTTCTGGAAGAGAATCTCGGACAACTTTTCTTTCCCAGAAATAAAGGTGGTGTCGGTGAGAAGCCCCTTCCCAGATTGTAGTGGCCCCGCCAGCCACAAACCATCATCGGCATGCATAAAACCGTCCCGGACCGGGATTTGACTGCCGGGCTGCTAGGGAAAGGAAGAGGAGAGAAAGGGGAAAGGGAAGGAAGAGGATATAAATGGGAAGGGCAAGGAAGAGGATAAAAAGGAGGAGGGGGAAGGGAGGAAGAAACGGAGAAGGGGGAAGGGAGGAGAAAAAGGAGAAAAGGAAAAAGGAGTGGGAAAAGGGAAGGTCCAGGCTGTGTCCGGCGAGGTTGAGCACAGCCAAGGGTCCTCGGCGAGTGCAGGAGCAGTAGGAAAGGAGGAAAATTGAAATAAAAGTCAGTGGTAGAGAGACAGAGTGGGGAGAAGTAGGGGAGGGAATCGATCTGTAGCCCCGCGTCGGGCAGCCGGAGCCTCCGCTGCCATTCCGCCAGGCCCTGCAGCCAGGGATGCTACAGGGCTTCGGGACTGCCGGGTCCTTGTGCGTAACACCTGCTGATCCGACCTTCCAAAACCCCTGTTCGGGAAAGCAACTCCTATTTTATCCTCCTCCTACCCCAGATCCTGGAAGAAAAAAAAAAAAAAAGGAAAGAAATTAATTCAGTCATATCAGAATGTCTGTTGGGCTCCAGCCCCTTAAATTAACTAAGCGGGTGGGGTTTATTCCCCTAGAAAGAGGCAAAATCAATGAGACCTCTTCAAATAAAGCCCCCTCCCTAAAAGTAATCACCTCCTGGATCTGCCCGGGTCGTGACTGACGATCGCGTTCTGCCAGTTCGGTTAATTTCGGAGCAAACTAGAATCAATTACTTGCTGTTTAATTTCCAGCGTTCATCCCTAAGCCTCAACCAAAATATTGACCTAGGCGGTTTAGATAAGTTGGTCTCTTGCCATCTGAGCCGTTTGCGGTCCCGCACGGGGCTTGGAGCTCGTCCGCGCGCAAAAAGATCGCTGTCCGGGCTACGCGTGGGCGCGCAGGTTGCGCGGGAGGGGTGGGAAACAGCACAAGCAACATCCCTCCCTCCTTATCATCCTCCCATACGCACACATAATCGAGTTTGGGATTTTTTTTCCTCCCTGCTTTTCAAGGTGGAAAACACTCCGGAGGGTGAGGAATACGGGGCTGATGCGAGGCTCTTTGTATGCAAATAATGTGTTTAACAAAACAACAAAAAAAAAAAAAGGGGGGGGGGGGGGAATCGCAACCTCCCTCCCCGGCTACCACACACATACACACGCGCGGAAGGGCCCTCCCCACGCCGGTAATTAACTGACACGTTATACCACTCATCACCAATGGTGGAAGCTCGGAGCTCGCCCAAAACCCGCAATTTCACATCTGCAAACACTGTCTTCATCCACTTGACTTCCAGGACCCGCCCACACGTGGCCAACCTTTCCCGGGTCTAATGTGTTTTTTTCTCCCTCCTCTCGGCAGGTTCATGTGTGGGGACCAGCCTTATATGGACTGCTCGCTCCAGCAATGGCTCGGGTTTTTCCAGCGGCAGGCGCGGGTTTGAGGGGCTCAAACAAGATCCAGAAGTGATTTTTTTAACCTTTTTTTTTTTTTTAACACCCCACCCCCTTTTTTTTTTTTTTTTTTTTTTTAATTGTTGTTGTTGTTGTTTTGGTTAGGTTTGGCGTGTCTTTCCCCCTTTCCTCTTGGAGTTACAAACTATTTCTGAAGCCAGCTGCTGCTCCTGCTCTCTGAATTGCCCCCCACANCGATTATTATATTTTATTTCCCCCCACCTTTCGTCTCAGTCCCCCCCACACCACCCCACCCCCCCCGCCGCAGCCTGCCGTGCGCAGTGGGACTGCCTGTGACACGGCGGATCGGCGAAGCTGCTCCTCCAACTTTCCAGCCTAAATTATAGCCGGAACATGTCTCTGACCAACACAAAGACGGGTTTTTCGGTGAAGGACATTTTGGATCTCCCCGACACCAACGATGAGGACGGTTCGGCCGCGGAGGGAGGCGAGGAGGAGAGCGAGGCGCCGGAGCCGCCCAAGAAAGCAGGAGTTCTGGGACAAACCCCTTTGGACACTGTTCAGACTCTGCCTTTGAAGAACCCTTTCTATGATAATAGCGATAATCCCTACACGCGTTGGCTGGCGAGCGCCGAGGGCATCCAATACTCCCGTGAGTACCGGCAACGGGACACCGCCGCGACCAGCAGCCCCGTGCCTGCGGGGAGCTTCCCCAGGCGGCGACGGGGCGAGCGAGGGGGGATTTGCCACTCGCCACGGCTGACTGAGCCCCCATTGGTGCCTCCATCCCTCCCCCAAGGTGGGGGAGAACCGCGCTGACCCGTGCCGAGCTGCGGGGAAAGGCGAGATGGATGCGGGAGGGATGCGGGGAGGGGGGATGCGGAGGCGCGAGTGGGATGAAGGGAGGGTGCAGAGGCGGCGGGAGAGGAAGAACGGACGCCCGTAGCTAACGGAGCTCTCCCCGCAGTGCATGGACTGACGGGCGGCGGCGGCCAGGACACCTCGGCCAAATCCCCGGAGCCGTCGGCAGACGAATCTCCCGACAACGAGAAGGAAGCGTCGGGTGGTGGGGACGCGGGGAAAAAGAGGAAGAGGAGAGTGCTGTTCTCCAAGGCACAGACCTACGAGCTGGAGCGGAGGTTCCGGCAGCAGAGGTACCTGTCGGCGCCGGAGCGGGAGCATCTGGCCAGCCTGATCCGCCTCACCCCCACCCAAGTGAAAATATGGTTCCAGAATCATCGCTACAAGATGAAGAGGGCCCGGGCCGAGAAAGGTATGGAAGTGACTCCTCTTCCCTCCCCGCGGCGGGTGGCCGTGCCGGTCTTAGTCAGGGACGGCAAGCCCTGCCACACGCTCAAAGCTCAGGACTTGGCAGCGGCGACTTTCCAGACGGGAATCCCTTTCTCCGCCTATAGCGCCCAGTCTCTACAGCATATGCAATATAACGCCCAGTACAGCGCTACCAGCAACCCCCAGTACCCCACAGCACACCATTTGGTACAAGCTCAGCAGTGGACTTGGTGAAGGCTGGAGGGGAGACCGCAGACACGCACACACTACTCACACACACACAAGAAATAAACAGGAGAAAAATCCACAAATAATAAAGAAAGAGAGAGAGAGAGAGAAAGAAACAGACTGATGCTCCCCCCCCCAAAAAAAACCCACAACTCAAACTGCGGGGGAAGCAGTGGAGGGGGGAAGCGCTATTATTATTATTATTATTGCTATTATTATTATTATTATGTTTTTTTTTTCCCCTCTCCCGTCTATTTTCCCTTCCAAATTTTTTTCTTTTTGGTGGGGTCTCGATTTCATTTAGGGGGGAAGCGGGGGGAGGGAGGGAAGGGAGGGGAGGTGTTTTTGTGCGTCATTGTTTACAGAAAATTTTTGCGCCATTCAGAGTGTTCCTGTCTACCTACAACTAAAATTAAAAAAAAAAAAAAGTTAAAAAAGGAAAAAAAAAAAACCAGGGGGAGGAGGGGGGGAGGGATCTTCAGAATTAAAAGCAAAAATAATAATAAAGAATAAACCCCCTCCCCGCGATGCTCCTGTGGTTTTGTAGGGAAAGGGCGTGCGCCCGCAGCGCGGCCGAGTAACCCCGGGGCGCGGAGAATTCCATTTAACCCTTTTTTCGGATGATTTTCGGCCGCTCGTAAGCCCCTGGACAACAATTATGGGGTGTGCTTTTCTACCTCGTCGCGATTACCGCTACCGTGAGGAGCAGCCAGAGAGTTCGTTTGGGTTTAGTTTAATTTCTTTTCTTTTCTTTTTCTTTTTTTTCAGGGGGTAGGGGTGAGGGTGTTGCACGACTATTCCAGGGGAACCACTGGCAAAGCAGAAAACACGGGGATTAAACGCCTTGTGCTCCCCGGGACAAGGAGGTCGTTGAGTCCAAAGCCAGGCTGCCGATATTTTAATTTAAAATAAGGGGGGGGGGGGGGGGGCAAGGCAGGGGGGGAAATATGTGTATNTTTAAAATAAGGGGGGGGGGAGGGAGAAAGTCAGGGAGGGAAATATGTGTATATATATACATATATATGTATGTATTTTTCAAAGGAGAAGAAAAGAAAAAGGGAACCATAATAACGACAAACCAAGTTTGTTCGTCTGATCGGTGCCCGCGGCCGGTTCTCGGCACTCCCCGACAGTGTTCGGTCGGATTCAGCTCGATGTTCGAGTCGGGGAAACCCCCCCAGGGCGGACAAGGCCGAGTCTGGCCTTATGGACTCACACATCTTCCCATCTCGCCTGGCATTCTCTCAACTTTTTTGAGGGGAAAGTGGCTTATTTTTAGGGGCAGCAGGCTTCAGCCTGGCTACTCTGCAGCTGATGAAAAGCGAGGTGGGGGGAGGAGGGAGTGATGTCGGGTGGGGGGTTGATGGATAAGAGAGAAAGAACTATTCTATATCTAGGATTATGTTTTTATACGTCCTCCACCCTGTGCTGCTGCTGGGTTGCGGAGTTTGGGATACCAGCATCACCTTGACGTCCCCCTGACCAGGCTGGAGCCGTTTGTACTGGGGGGACGACGATGTAGTAATTCGAGTTCAGCCTCGGGGATGCGTCGCGGGTCAGGGAAAGGGTTAATAACAGGGGCACCCCCCTGACAGGAAAAAAAAAAAAAAAACCAACGGAGAAAAATGGAAGAAGAGAGAGGCGAGGAGAAACTGGAAGGCTCAGCCAGGGTAACCTAGGGGCCGGGCTCCGACCGGGTGAAGCTAGGGCCGGTTTCGGCTTGGAGTGGGATTGGGGTCACCTAGGTGCTCCCTGACCTCCTCTACTTTTTTTAGGCTGGTAAAGATGCTTTAAAAAAAAAAAAACCAAAAACCAAAACAGAGAAAGGGGAGGTTGCGCGGTGTGATTGGGCCAGTGCAGCGCCCGCCCCGTCCCGCCGAGGCTGAGCAGGGCCGAGCCATGCCAGGCTGGTTCAGTTCAACGCCCAAAGCTGAGAGACGATCGGTACTGACCGGCACAGCCTCTCCGTTGCGGCTGCAGATTTTTTTCCCTTTTCCTCTGTATTACTCCGACCCCCTGCCCCACTCTACATATTTTCTTGTTCATTCTTCCCCGCGGTTGAACCACCGGAGACGGGGGAAGCTTCTGCGTTGCTTCCTGTCGGGGACCCTGCGCACCGGCGGAGCATCCCCTGTTGATTCACCGGGGCAGAAACGGCTGAGTGAACCGAAGAACCGACTCTCCACGTCGGCTTTCCACCCTCTGGGGTCCCCAGCTGCGGAACGTACCCGGGCATTCTCAGTTTTTCCTCCCTCCGTTCCCACCGTGTGGGCTAGGAGTGGGCCAGGAGGAAAAAATTGTCACTTTTCTTTTTTCCTTTTTTTTTTTTTTTCCCCTTTTCCCCCCAGGCTCTGCTAAGTCTATAAAACCAGTTGTGTGGCCCTAACCTCCGTGGCCTTATATCTCCCATGCTGCTGGGCAGTCTATCTTTGCACAATATACAGTAGACTTCACAAAACAGCACAATGGGGGAGGCAGGGAGGTGAGCATGTTAGAGGCGTGCATATTAAAGAGATGGAGGCGAAAGCAGCCAGGGCTGGGCCGGGGCGGGGGGAAGGAAAAAAAAAAAAAAAAAGGAGGGCCAGTCTTAGGGGGGGGCCCCCTCCCTGTGCCTTCTCCCCCCCCTCCCCCTTTTTAGGGCCATTCAATTGGTGTGCGGGAGGCAGTCCATCCCGGAGTCAGGGAGCAGTGTCCTCCGCGTTTTGTTCGGGCTGTCACTCGGGCTCATTGTTCGGCGTGTCCTACATGTTGTATCCCATATGGCCAGCTGGGCCGGGGGACCCCTCACAAAACCCAAATTGTGCCCAGCTTTCAAACCCAGCATTGTTGTCTGTGAAAAGAAGACGAATTAAAAATTCGTGCTATATCTATTCTGGAAAAAAAAAAAAAAAAGAAAGAAAAAAAAAGAGGGGGGAACAAGGGGAAAAGAATCCCTCTTTCTTTCTCTCCCTCTCTGTCCCTCTCTCTTTGAAGACTAACAGAGGCCTTCCTCTTCTCCCAGTCCCCCTGACAAGTTTCTCTCTCATTTCACAGGAAATTAGACTCCCCCCCCCGCCCCAAGACCCAAGAGCATCTCCCTTATAAAACACAAGATCTTGCAGCTCCTGCTTTGCCCGTACATCCCTTTCTGTTCACCCTGCCCTCCCTGTCCATCCTGATCACGCCTCTCCATCCCTACCTAATCTTGCCACCCTTGCTCATCCCTGTCCGTCCTGCCCGTCCCTGCCCACCACTGCCCGGCTTCGCTCGCGCTGTCCGGAGGCCGGGGTGGGCAGCAGAACAAGGCGGCATTCAGGGCCGGTAATGGGATGCAGGCTGGGTCCCTGCGCGGCCCGGCCGTACCGTGCAGAGGGCTGGCACGTCCCGCTTCTGTCCTGGGAGAAATGGGTCTTTCTTGTAGCTACACGTTGTGGGAGGCAAAGTATCAGAGAGGGAGAAAGGGAAGCTTAATAAATAAAAAAGAACAGGAAAAAATTAAAAGAAAACAAAGAAAGAAGAAAAGTAGAAAAAGAAGAAGGGCAAGAAAAAAAAGAAAAATAAAAACAAAAGAAAAAGAAAAAGAGGGGGGGAAAGAAAAAGAAAAAAAAAGAAAAAGGAAATACGACAAAATAATAATACGAAAGCAAATGGGAAAAGGAAAAGTGAAAAAGAAGGGGANAAAGAAAAGAAAAGAAAAGAAAAGAAAAGAGAAAATAAAAGCAGAAAAGAAAAACAAAAACTCGGGTGGAGAGCTCCTGGCAGCCCCCACCCTTGGCATTCTCAGTACCCATTGCGCTGATCAGAGTCAGAACGGGCCCGCAGTTCAGGGCTGAGGCTTCCGTTTGCGGGGGGAGGTCCGGCACTTCCACCTTCCCCAGCCCGATATCCCTCTTCCTGCAGTTTTGGCAGTAGCCCCCTCCCGGTTTGCCCTGCTGCTGGTCCCCTTGATCTTGGTGCCTTCTGCTGCTACGCCTTGTGAGCTTCGAGACTCTCCCGCCAGGTGCGGGTCGCGATGTGCCCTGTCGGTCGCTATTTGGAGCCCAAGCGGGCGTCTGCTCCGTGCGAGCGAGAAGCCGAGCTTAGCTTCATCTCCGCTTCCAGAGCTCTGCTCCCTTTCCTTTCATTTTTTTCTCCCCATTTTTGTTCCTCTTTCCCCTTCCTCCACCCTCTTGTAGGGCAGGAACTCCTTAGGCGCCTCAGCTATCCCGATAATGAGCTGGAAGCCCTCTTAAGCCCTGGAAATAACTTACTTTCGTCACCTATTGACTGTTTGGCTTAGTTAGGAACCGGTGTGGATTTTTCGGGTCTTTTCAAGAGAGCCGGTCAATGAAAAGCTAATCCAATATTTACCGAGTATAAGGGCAATTCTCGGCGGTGTTTATTAAGGGGCCGGTGGGGAAGGGCTGGAAGTAGGGGTGGGGGGAGGGGAGGGAGTGTGGAGGGAAGGATGGGACACAACGAACACAGAGGGTCCCCAGAGGTACAACCCGGGAAACGTGCACTTGTGGCGTCAGGACTGACGCTCTCTCCGCATCACCGCTTGTTATCACCGCATCATCTCCCCTTATCCTGTACCCCTCTAGCCCCGCACCTACAAACCAACCCTCGCAGCCGCCACCCCTAGCCCAGCAGTCCGCCGATATCTCTCCACGAAAACAAACAAACCAACCAACCCAAACAAAACCAAACCCACCACAGTTTAGGGATTTATTGTTTTGGGGTGGTTGGTTGGGCTTTCTTGCAGCAGGAGGGATGTATTTTATAGCCGCACCTCCCGCCCAATCTCCGGCGGTGCGGCCGCAGGGAGGCAGCAGAGCCCCGCGCAGCCCGGCCAAGGGCTCCGCCACCCCCCGCGCTCCCCCCGCCCCTGGGACAGGGATGGACGGATGGATGGAGGGAGGGAGGGAGAGGAGGGCACGCCGGTGGAGCCGAGAAGATGGGAACCAGCCCCAGACCCCCCTTCTCGTCGGGGCTGCCGCGGGGCGGCGCTGCCGGATAAGGGACGCGCCATCGGGGCTTCCCCCGCCCCACCCCGTGATCGTCGTTTTCCCTGGGCCCTGGGAGGGTCCCGATAGTGGCTGGGAGCCTGCTCACAGCGTCACGCCATGGGGAAGGGCTTCTCACATCCACTGGGTGACACAGCAGGCAAGACGGATGGAGCAGGCTGATGGATAGGAGTTACCTTTCTGTTAACACTACCATCCTGCCCCTCCCTGCTGGTGGAAGGAGCGTCTTTGGGCCTACACCCACTGTTCCTAAGTCGTCAACAGTACAGAGCTCAAGCTGTGAAGTCATGGTATGAAAATACCTGTCCCATAATCCTTAGTTGGGAAGGCACCGCCGAAGTCGGGACTCCTGCTACTCGCACCAATGGTACCGGTGTCTCTTCTGTCCTCAGCCATCCCAGGGGGCAAGCAGATCCTCAAGGCTTAAGAACCCCTCTTTTTTGCAAACAGTGCATCCCCAAATGCTAGGCTTCATGCTTTCATGTAATTATGAGCATCAGCCACACCAGAAGAAATTAACCAGTGAGGATATCTCAGCATTGCAGAAAGCACAAGTGACAGAGCACACACAGCTTCCTCTCAGCACTCCATCTCTTTTCACCTTTGCATGAAGCCACTGTCGGCAGCCACAGGGGTGGTTACCATGGCCTTACTGCCTTTGAATGCTGATCACACCCTCAAAGCTGATGAAGGTGCCTAAGCATATCAGGTAGGTACTCAAGGACATCCATTTTGGTGAACGATCTAACTCCAAAGTGCTTTGGGAAGGCTGCCTTGGTGTGCAGTCTTCCCACTAGCAGCATGTGGCTCCTTACCATCACGTAGCCCATGGCACTGCAATAGCCACAGGGATGCTCCTTATGCTGTTTGTCTTAGTCCAACTTTAATAGAATATCAACACTCACACTCTGAGAGTCCCAACTATGATTTTGTCCCCATTTATGGCATTTGAAAGTGTCTGAGCATAGGTTAAAGCTCACAGCAAGGAAATGAGAGCACCTCTGTGACAAAGGAAAAATAAAAGTTTGGGAAAGCACCAGTTCTTATTTCTCAGAGCAGCACTGTGGTGCTCACTTCCCTTACAGTGACCTCTCTAGGCTGACTCCATTAGGAAATGCCTCAGGACCTACAGTTAAAGCCCTTTAAAGATGGGAGAATAACAGCCTGGTACTGTCTACCACCAGCCTACAGCCCTGCTGGATCAGAGCCTGACCTGATGCCATCCTCTCTGGGGTCCAGCTCAACAAGCATGCTCCAACCCAGAGCTCTCTGTCACTTCTCCAGGAGTTAACCCATTTCCAGCCTCTAGAAAGATTCAGGTTTCTTCACAGGTTCCTCCACTCTGCTCTTATTTCTCACCAGGTGATATATCTCTAAATTTCGTGTTTAATTCAGCAGACAGCAAGATTTTGGTTCATCAGAGTCATCACCCAATGATGGCAAATGTTCTGTTTCATTGGTTAATTATATTTCACATTTTAAAGAATCACCAATCCTGCCTCTTCTCTGTTTTTGTGCCCTTCTCTACACACACACACACACACTAGTGCTGAGTGACCAGGGCCCCTGGGATGAAGACCTCACTGTGCAGTAACAGAGATGCACCCACCCATGCTCCTTCCCCTGCTCCCATCTCACACAGCTGCTGCAGTGGCTTTGCAGACAAGCTGGCCTGGCAGCTGTAACTCACCTGGGGTGCCACTGTTCTGCTGCTGCTCCTGGGTGCTTGGACCTTATGAGAAAGGTGACTTTCACCCCACTTTCCATCCCAAAAGTTTTCAGAAGCAACTTTCAATACCAGCTCACTGCTCCAGATTTCCTTATGTTGCCCACACCAGCTAGCCTAGGAGATTGGATAAGAGGAACTTCCCCTTTGGGTCACCCCTACCCCACTTCTTACCTCCCTGGCCATAGCCACAGCTGGGACAGGTTGGTCTCTGCCAAAACATTTGAATGACCATCAGGTTCAGAGCACCTGAAATGTTTTAGGTGCAAAGGACAAGATTTTGACTGGGGAAAAAAATAAAGGGGCGGGTGGGGGAGGGATTTCAGACTGAGAGGTGAGTTGTAGCTTGGGTGCAGCATTCTCTCCCCGTGCAGGCTCCCGCCACATGCTCTCTGGCCAACCACAAAAGTCTGTCTCGTGAATAAAAGATCCACATTAATGTACAGTTGCCTCAAGGTGCTGCAGGGACATTCTACCGAATCAGTCAAAGAATTGTTTAGGTTGGAAGGGACCTTTAAGATCATTGAGTCCAACTGTTAACCCAGCATTGCCAGATCACCACTGAGCCACGTCCCTCAGCACCACATCTACACATCTTTTGAACACCTCCAGGGGTGGGAATACCCCCACCACCCTGGGCAACCTGTTCTGGGGCTTGGCAACCCTTTAGGGGAAGAAATTGTTCCTCATGTCCAACCTAAACCTTCCCTGGTGCATCTCAAGGCTGTTTCCTCTTGTTCTACCATGAAGTGAGAGCAGGACCTTCAGAGGATGTGGTGTGACAGGAGAAGGTGAGGGCAGGTGCTCACATACTGGCCTGCAAAGCTGAAGAGTAAATCCTCTCAGCAAATGTTTATACCTCAGGCAACAAAACCCCACAACTAAATCATGAATTGCCACACCTCCATTTTCACCTTTAATGCGTTTTATTGTTTGACACACATAAGGTTTGAACAGTTTGGTGTAAGGGGTGGGGGGCAGTGGATATAACAGGCTCTAGCTCTACTCACATATTTGGGATTTAACTGTTAGAAATCTTATCAACAGCAAACGTTCAAAATGCGATGTGAAAATCCGAGAGCTCACGAAACCTTGCCTGGAATCGTTGCACACTCACTTAAACAGAGTCCCTTGATAGAGCACAGAAATCTGCCGTGTTTCATGGGGTTTAGCATTATTTCAGGGGGAAGGTTATCTGTGAGATAAAGCCTGCAAGCAAAGCTGCTCCAAATAAAATGGTGTGAGATCGTATTATCACCACCACGGCTCAGCTCTGGCCGAGCAGGCTCAACTATTCCAACTGTTTAATGAAAGAACAGGTTTTAAATGTGCATGTATGGGATCCTTTCCAATCTCTGTGCTGAGACACTAAGGTTCCTGGGATACACAGAATCATAGAATTGTTTGGGATGGAAGACACCTTAAAGATCATCCAGTTCCAATCCCTCTGCCATGGGCAGGGACACCTCCCTCTAAACCAGGCCGCTCAAGGCTTCATCCAACCTGACCTTGAACACCCCCAGGGAGGGGCCATCCACAGCCTCTCTGGACAACCTGTCCCAGTGTCTTTCCATCCTCACTGTCAAGAATTTCTTCTTAGTCTCTTGTCTGAATCTGCCTTCCCTGCCTCTTCCCGAGGCCGTTATTTCATTGGCATCCCTGAGATGGTGACAGGGGCTGTGTCTCCCAGTCCCCTGCCCTGCAGTCACACTGTTGATGAAGTCATGGGTTGCAGACCATACAGAGGAGAGCATTTCTCCATATGGGAACACATCTTATGGGAAAGATATTTACAGGAGGAGTTCATCTCTTGTTGTCCAAGGCTGTCAAGAAAAAAAAAACCCAACCCCTGGAAAACTTGCCCAGTCATGGAGCTTCCCAGCTCTTTCCTTATTCAGATATTGTTCTTCCCAACTCTTCAGGTAAAGTTGTCCAACAAAATCCTGAAAAGTCACCAGTTCCTAAAAAAGACAAACACACACATGATTCATTACCTGAGTCCAGACCAAGTAACTCAGCTTCAATATACTTGATGCAAACCTCTCCTGTCCTCTATCCAAGGTTCAGCTCAGCTTCTGTCCTCTGCTGCACCACAGAGGTCTTGGCACCCTGTCTCACAGGGTAAACCAAGGCCAGCAACAGTCTCAATGCCCCAGTTAGAAACACGCTGTAGCCCCCTTGACTGAACCACAGCCTGCAAGGTGAGCCTAGAAGGTGATTTACATACAGCATCTGCTTTGCCCTAGAAGGGAGGTGAGTCCTCAGTTTTGCTGAGTTGCAGAGAGCTCAACATACCCCATATGTATCTAAAGATTTTGGCAATTCCCACACTGCCTTCCTCCCAGGTGTAAGGGGGCAGCAGCTGCCTGTTGGATCACCTTCACAGAATCAACCAGGTTGGAAAAGACCTCTGAGATCACCGAGTCCAACCTATCCCCATCACCTAACCCTTCTAATTACCTAAACTGTGGCACCAAGCCTCATCCAGCCTCCTTTTAAACACCTCCAGGGGTGGGGACTCCACCACCTCCCTGGGCAGCCCATTCCAATGCCAATCACTCTCTCTGACAACAACTTCCTCCTAACATCCAGCCTAAACCTGCCCTGGCACAACTTGAGGCTGTGTCTCCTTCTTCTGTTGCTGGTTGCCTGGCAGCAGAGCCCAACCCCACCTGGCTACAACCTCCCTTCAGGCAGCTGTAGACAGCAATGAGATCTGCCCTGAACCTCCTCTTCTGCAGGCTGCACACCCCCAGCTCCCTCAGCCTCTCCTCACAGGGCTGTGCTCCAGGCCCCTCCCCAGCCTTGCTGCCCTTCTCTGGACATCTTCCAGCACCTCAACATCTTTCTTAGACTGAGGGGCTCAGAACTGGACACAGCACTCAAGCTCTGGCCTAACCAGTGCTGAGTACAGGGGCAGAAGGACTTCCCTTGTCCTGCTGGTCACACTATTCCTGATTCAGGCAACCTTCATGCTCAGGTGCCATAAAAGAAAGGGAATTATTGGTGACTTTGGAGACTGTCACAGAGCCCAGATCAAGTGGTATATCACCAGTCTGCCCCTCTGGCTTACAGGCAACTTCCAGGAAACCATTAGAGATATTTGAGGTGAATCCTATCTTAGCCAGAATGTTGCAGAGCTAAGATGTCCTCCTTTCCTTCAATTGATCTTCTGAAACTGCCAGTGGAAAGAGGACATTGGCCAGCACCGTCACCTCACCCTACATCACACTCAACTTACAGCACTGCTAGTGCTCTGAAGCCCCTCTAAAGCCAAGCACACATTTCCAAGCACAAAAACACGTCATCAAAACCCACCAAATGGGCTGAGAAAGGGAAGGAAACCTCCAGAGATCATTGAGTCCAACCCCCCTGCCAAAGCAGGATCCCCCAGGTTAGTTGGCACAGGAATACATCCAGATGGGTTTGGAAAGTCTCCAGAGAAGGAGACTCCAGAATCTCTCTGGGCAGCCTGCTCCAGGGCTCTGGCACCCTCACTGGAAAGAAGTTTCTCCTCACGTTGACCTGAAACCTGCTCTGTACCAGTTTGTCGCCACTGCTCCTTGGCTTATTGCTGCTGACCACCAAAAAGAGCTTGGCCCCAGGCACTTGACACCCACCCCTCAGAGATTGGTACACATGGATCAGATCTCCTCTCAGCCTTCTCTTCTCCAGACTAAACAGCCCCAGGGCTCTCAGTCTCTCTCCATAGTGGAGATGCTCATGTCCCCCCACTCATCCTCATGACTCTCTCCAGCAGATCCTTGTCCCTCTTGCCCTGGGGAGCCCAAAACCCAACACAATATTCCAGGTGTGGAAACACATTAGGTTCATACAATTCTTACCACTGATTTCCAAAGGCAGAAGTACTGTACTGTGTACAGTTCTGGATCCCTCAACACAAGAATGACATGAAACTGTTGGTGCCAGTCTGGAGGAGGCCACAAAGATGCTCAGAGGGCTGCAGCAGCTCGGCTATGAAGACAGGCTGAGAGAGTTGGGGCTCTGCAGCCTGGAGAAGAGAAGGCTTCCAGGAGACCTTGGAGTGGCCTTCCAGGATCTGAAGGGGGCTGCAGGAGAGCTGTGGAGGGACTATTGACAAGGCCTTGTCATACTAGGAGGAGGAGGAATGGGTTTGAAGTGGCAGAGGGGAGATTGAAAGAGTATATTAGGAAGAAGTTGTTTGCAGTGAGGGTGGTGAGACACTGGCACAGGTTGCCCAGGGAGGTTGTGGCTGCTCCCTCCCTCGGGGTGTTGACGTCCAGGTTTGATGAGGCCGTGAGCAACCTGTTCTAGTGGGAGGTGTCCCTCCCTATGGCAGGGCTTTGGAACTGGCTGAGCTTTGAGGTCCCTTCCAGTCCCTTCCAACCTAAACCATTCTATGATAAGTTTTGAAGGTCACAAGAAAGGCTCATGGCTTATGGGCTGCTTTTTGAGACAATGGCCAAATGCACAACTTGCCTTTAATAGTCCCTTCTCAGAATTAGGTAACAGCTGGATGAAAACCCACCACAGAAAACAATTTAATGCATTACTAGTGGTGATTCTGGATAGCAGCTGTCTGCTGCATCTTTCAGGATGCCACTTGATCTGTCTCTCTTCAAGGAGGCCACTTAAAGCTCCATATATTGGGAAATAACAGTGGCAGAATCATCCACAGCTTTTTGCACTTTGGCTCTTGAAATAAGCAAGAATGAGGCCAAAATAAAACTCAGCCCAGAGTCAACGAAGAAGCACAAGGAGGGAAAGAGAAAAGGAGAAGGGAAGAAGGTATGGTCACTCAATCTGCAGCAGCAGCAGGTATCTTGCTCTTGAGTACTGCCCAAGTAGTGGGATGATGACACTTCTCCCCCTCAATATAAAAACTTGGGGGAAGATAAATCAGTGCATGTAGAAGGATGGCAGAACTGATCTCAAATAACAGAAGAACAGTAATATTGAAAGGAATTCAGCCTTTTTGCAGTCCGAGCTGTTTGTGATTACTTTTTTTCCTTCTTTTCCATTCTTCTCACACCAAGAACTTCTTCTTTCTTTTATTTTTCTGCTTGCAACCTGTAAATAACAACAACCTGATTACTAATCTGCAGCCTCAGCCCTGTGAGGTCCAATCTGACAGATACTTGATCAGAATCTGGTCTGCCCAAACTCACTCTAGAACAAATGAGCAGCAAATCAGCACTCGCCTGCTGACTCCAGTCACCACAAAGTCACGACCTTGTCCTCTTTCAGCATAAACATAATTTTTCAGATGGGATTTAAAGGGGTTATGGCAGTGGTCTATCAGCTCCAGCACAAAAAGCATGTGAACATCAAGCTCCATCTGTATTGATACGTGTAGGTCCAATTCCTGTTGCTTCCAGGCTCACCAAAGCCTGAATATGTCTGATAACCTCATTAAAGAACACTTTTGGCTTTGAGAAACTCTTTTTCCCTCAGCATCCTAGGAATAAATGAACCCAATGGCATGTTTCAAGCCATTTGGCCTAACATGTCATCACTGCCATGAACCCCCTCTTCCCAAGTTAGTCTAGACTTTCCTAATTCAGCTAAAACCAGCAGGCAAGTGTTTAAATAGGAATCCAAGGTCAGTCACTGTTAAACTTTATCCCCTTTCAGCTCAGACGCGAAGCGGAAGCCTGGCAGTAAGCAGGTTTGGGATTTCACACACCCCCAAGCACCCAATTTTGTTTTGAGTAAATTAAATTTCTTAGGCTGCCTTTTCATGTGTATCCATGCTCTGTATCTGGGTTAAGAACTTTAAAGTATGATAAAGACAGGCTTTTGTTCTGCATCTCCTTGCTTTTACCACCGAGGTCAGATCTTCAGCTTGTGGAAACCAGCATCTCTCCCGTAGAGCCCACAGAGGTATAACACTTGCTTTGCTGAGAGCAAATTGCTACAGATGTGCTCTCTCCTTCACAAGCCACCACAGGTCAGAGCTCTGGGAGAGCTCCTGCACAGCTTTCTGTATAATTCATGATGGCTTCCTGGGAGTAAGCAATGCTTCCTGCCCTCCCCATTGGTGACTGCGCTCCTTCAAGGGCCCAGGCAAATAAAGGTATGATGTTTACTTTAAGAATGA
The DNA here is from genome assembly GCA_013400475.1 of Tricholaema leucomelas. Taxonomy (NCBI): domain Eukaryota; kingdom Metazoa; phylum Chordata; class Aves; order Piciformes; family Lybiidae; genus Tricholaema lacrymosa; species Tricholaema leucomelas. The sequence continues at coordinate 25,667 of WAAF01016893.1, forward strand.
CTGTTTACTCACCTTCCCTGTTCTGCCTTCATCTTGTTTACTGCCTCTTACAATAGCGAGGGGTCACTGCCAGGTAACCCCTTCCATTTCAACCCTCTCCTTGGTAAGGACACACAGAGCCTTGGGTCACGCTGCGTGCCCTGCGGCTGAGCAGCACAGCTTCATCACAAGGAAAATACACAACACTTCCCTCCATTCTTCAGGTAGAGTGCCAACATCTGCCCTTTGTCACATCTTCAGCTTCCCAGCTTGAGCTGCCTTCTTATTCTTAAATAACACCACATACCCCAGTCAGGACTCATTATCTGCCAAACAGCCTTCATCAGTCAGACAGAACACACATGGCCACCAGCCAGCACAAAGCTGATGGTGGAGGTGGCAACCTCTTTGGACACAGGGCTGGAGAGGGGTGCTGGAGGTGCTGTCTGGAGATACAGGCTTAGGTCAAGCCAAGAACATTTTGTCAGGTGAGTACAGCTCCACCATCACGACTCTCATTCACACAGTTGTTATTTGAGTGTGTTTCATGGGAGAGAAATATTCATTTCAGAAGCAAAATGTCTGGAGAAGTGAAGGACCTATAGCACCACTAAGACCCTTTAGGTCGTTGTATCTTCTGAGGAGGTACTTGGGCTCGCAAAGCAGCAGGAAAGGTTTAGTCCCAATGCCACCCTCTACTCACTCAGGTAAAGGTAGAAGGCAGCACTCCTTTGGGTTTTGGAAGGTTCCTCAGCCAAAGAGGAGTTGAAGAACTTGGTCCTCATCCAGAGCAACATCAAAGCAGAGCAGGGCCTGAGTTCGCCCTCGCAAGTTGGTTTCTTATCTGTCACTGATATGATTGAGGTTCTTACCGTGGCTCTTAGCATCAGAAGAAGAGGGTAAGCAAACCTTCTCAGGATAGAGATTGTGTCTATGTTGACCCCAACATCCATCTTCAAAACATCTTTCTTAAAAGATGTAGAACATATTAAAGAGCAATTAGGGGACAATGGTCTTCTCCTTCATAAGAAGCATCTCAGTCAATCCTACTCCAGAGAACTGTTGCCTTATACAGCAACCCCTGGCCAGGGGCATGAGTAAAACCTGCTTCCTCCATCTCACCAAGAGCTAGTAGTGGAGGGGTCTAACCAACTCTACACAGTGTCTTTGGCTTGCATTCTATGACTGTTCTGAGTGTGTTTGGTGGGATGCAAATATCTGCCAGTGTTTTGGCAGGATGCAGCTCTTCATGGCTTCCAAACACTGCCAATGTCAAAGCTGTCACATCTCCTTAGCTTGGTTGCTTCTAGCCTACAAAAAGGGATGGAGAAAGAGCTGGTCACATATTCATGTAGTCTTCCAAAACAGAGGTCCTGGAGCTTCAGGGTTGTCCAATCTGCAGAGATGTCCCCCTGAGAGTGAGAGGCAGTTGTTTAGACAGCTTGGCTAGATGTAGCACAAGTATCATTGTCCCTCAGGGATCAGTGCTGGGCCCACTCCTGTTCAGTATCTTTATTGATGATCTGGAGCAGGGCATTGAGTCCAGCATCAGTAAGTTTGCAGATGACACCAAGCTAGGAGCAGGTGTGGAGCTGTTGGAGGGTAGGAGAGCCCTGCAGAGGGACCTGGCCAGGCTGGATGGGTGGGCAGAGGCCAATGGGATGAGATTGAACAAGGCCAAGTGCAGGGTTCTGCACTTTGGCCACAACAACCCCAAGCAGCACTACAGGCTGGGGACAGAGTGGCTGAGAGCAGCCAGGCAGAGAGGGAGCTGGGGGTGCTGGGAGAGAGGAGCTGAAGATGAGGCAGCAGTGCCCAGGTGGGCAGCAGAGCCAATGGCATCCTGGGCTGGCTCAGGAGCAGTGTGGGCAGCAGGACAAGGGAGGTTCTTCTGCCCCTGTGCTCAGCACTGCTCAGGCTACACCTTGAGTGCTGTGTCCAGTTCTGGGCTCCTCAATTCAAGAGAGATGTTGAGGTGCTGGAAGGTGTCCAGAGAAGTGCAGCAAGGCTGGGGAGGGTCCTGGAGCACAGCCCTGTGAGGAGAGGCTGAGGGAGCTGGGGGTGTGCAGCCTGCAGAAGAGGAGGCTCAGGGCAGAGCTCATTGCTCTCTACAGATACCTGAAGAGAGGCTGTAGCCAGGTGGGGTTGGGCTCTGCTGCCAGGCAAGCAGCAACAGGACAAGGGGACACAGTCTCAAGTTGTGCCAGGGCAGGTTTAGGCTGGATGTTAGGAGGAAGTTGTTGGCAGAGAGAGGAAGGTATAGACTTGATATTAGGAGGGAGTTCTTCCCTGAGAGAGTGATTGGCATTGGAATGGACTGCCCAGGGAGGTGGTGGAGTCACCATCCCTGGGGGTGTTTAAGAAAAGCCTGGATGGGGCACTTAGTGCCATGGTCTGGTTGACTGGATAGGGCTGGGTGCTAGGTTGGACTGGATGAGCTTGGAGGTCTCTTCCAGCCTGGTCTATGAATTTATGATGCCATTTACAGACCTGGACTGGAGGAGATCGCACTGATGCTCTTCTATCTGCTTCTACTACTACTCACCACCAGGGACAGTGCTGAACTGTAGGAATCTCTTACCCGACCCATGCATACAGTAATTAAGTTCCCAAATCCTCAGTTTCTACATTTTTTTTACCTCCAACTTGATTTTAAAGGCAAACAGCCTTTCTAGTTTTCATCAACCATTCATGTGCCGCTCCAGATACAGTCAAATTAAATTGACATACATCTGATGCTTATCTCAAGTTTTGCAACCCAAGACTTCCTGTTTCAGCCTACAGGATGCCTGCTTCTGTTTGGGTTGTCACTTAATCAGAACACACTATTTGTTTTGGCTTCATTGTGTGTAAGAAGAGATTTATATCATTCCATATGGCTGCCGTGTGGTAGTCACCAGGGGATAAAAGCTGCCCTTGACTCCTCTATGGGATGCGTTAGTGTAGCACTGAAGCTCTGGAAACAAATGCCACAATGAAGTAGCTAAAAACTCATGTGAGTGGCTGGCCATATTGTTTATCAAACCTTCTCACGTCTTGACTAAGTAATACGCTCCTGCTTGAGCCTACTCCCACCTCTCAAATTGCCTACACAAAAATACACCTGCTCTACACAGCTCTAAGAGGCAGCTTGGAGTTGTAGTAGTCCTGGTTTTGTCTGCACTCCTCCCGAAACAAAACACAAGATGTGGTGTGATACGAGGGCTTCGTCTGAATTTGTTTAGGATGATTTCCCTGTCATTGTTCAAACAGCTCTTCAGGGCCCTGAGATTGATAAGGGTCCCATCATACCAGGCGTACAGCACTCAAAGGCAGTGCCTGTCATCTCAGTTTAAAGAAGAGCTTGACTTGACATGCACTGAAAGCAGGGGAAAGATTCACTTTGACTTCAGGAATTGAGCTCTCAAAAGAAGACAAGCTACAAGAAGCAACTGATGGATGTGGGCTTCACATTTATTGGCACTTGGAGGTGCAACAAGGAGTTCTGACAAGGCACAGGTGTAAAAAAGGAAAAAAATCCAACAATGAAACTCCACAATGTCCTCTGTAATGAAGGGTAAAAGCAAGTGGAAACAGCAGCAGTTGCAGCACAAAGTGCTTCCAGCAGTACTCACGGTAGATCTGCTATCAACATGCTGGGGTTATGGAGGATAAAAGCAGAGACACTTGCACAAGAGAGTTGGGCTTTGCAGCATTTCCATCACTGCCACGGCTCCCTGGGGAGGGAAATCAAATCTGAGGAAAGGGAATGTACCATCATGGTCATCCTACACATCACTGCTGACCAGTGTCCTGCAGCCAGCTCTCTGGCTCCCCACTATGACTTGCTACCAACACCCATCTGGGCAGGTAGCACTTGTGCTGCAAGAGAGACTCTTCCAAAACCCTCCCCACAAGGGCATTCAAACACAGAGTGACCTGAGAAGGAGGCAACGCATTTTTAGCACAGTCATTTCCCTCCAGGTATCCACCATTAGTAGATGCCAGCTGTGGATGTGACAAGGAAGGGGCAAACATTGAGGCCATTTTAGCAAGCCACTTCTCTCCCAACCAGCAACAGCACTTACCTTGTCTGATAGCATAAGTGCACTTGCAGGCTGCCTTCCTCCACCATTGTAGCCCACACATGGCCATGACTGACCTACCTATGACAGCATTCTGGTGCCGCTTGAAGGCATCGCATCACCCTCTCCTGTTAACCAGAGCACTATGACGTTTGACATCAGGTCTGCAGCAGCATGAATTTACCTTCTCTCCACCTCCTGCCCAAGTGCGTTTGCAGGCAGGCTCCTCTTGCTGACACTTGCGTGCCTGAGGAGCACTCTGGATAGTCTCTCTTCCTCCTAGCACTGGCTCCATTTTCCAACAAAGAGGCTTCTCAAAGGAGAAGTCAAGCCTGCAATCTTGACTGCAGCCACCACAGAGGCTAGGACCCCTCCTTCTAGCACGTCGCTGGGATACTCCTGTAAGATACACACATTAGCTTGTTGGAGCATTGTTTTGGTTGCAAAAGATCTTTACAATCAGCAAGTCCAACCCTAAACCCAACACTGCCAGATCACTACTAAGCCATGTCCCTTGGCATCATGTCTACACATCATCTACGTCCCTCCAGGGATGGCAACTCCATCACTGCCCTGGGCTTACCAACCTTTTCAGGGAAGGAATTTTGTCCTAATGTCCAACCTAAACCTCCCCTGGCACTACTTGAGGCCATGGAGCAAGACAACACCTTGACACGCCACAGCAGCCTAGCCTGTCCAAAACTACAAGCTAGGAGGCACCGTGCACAATTCCACAGCCCTCACACAGGCTCCCCTTCCTTTACTGTGTGATCTGGAATGATCCATGAGGACTTCAAGGATTGCTGGACTCCAGTGATGCTCAACAGCCACCACACCTGTCGTGGAGGGCCCATAGGCCCGAAAAATAGGCTCATTCTATGCCTCACTTTGCTTTGCCTGCCCAGGCATGTTCCTCCCCAAACCAGGGGTAAACAAGCCCAAAACGGGTAAACACATGAAAAGGCATAAAAGGCACCAAAGGCCAAGGTGCCATGGTGTCTGCCTGGCCCCAGCCCTGCTAAGGCCTGTGCAGTAAACAAGTTACATAAGCAGCTTGTAAGCAGGTTGCATAAGCCCCCACTGAGCGTGTGGCCCAGCCTATGCTCTCTCCATCTATGGAGGTATAAGGCATAGCGAAGTCACCCATTTTGGTGATGTTTGGCTGTCTGCCAAACCCATTGGTCAATAGTGGCCAATTGGGGCAATTGCTCTCGGCCCATAGTTTATAAATGAGAGGGCACAGGTGTGCCACTGCTTCTATCCAGAGAGAGCTTCTCTCCAGCGAGCGCATCTACAGAGCTCGCTTCTCTCCAGCTCGCCAGAGCTCGCTTCTCTCCTCTCGCACACTCACGCTGAGGCCCTGTCCTCACAATCACTTATACTGAGACTTGGGCACACCCTTGGTGTTATTTTGTGTCCCCGGCCTATTTGCTCATGCTGATATGGAGATGGAATCTCCCAGCCAGCCAGCCGAGGTGAACTAATCAGGACATTCGATCCTGCACTGTCTATATATCTGAGGAGCACAGACTCCAGCTAGCCGTGTATGCCCATTGCTTCAGCCTGGTAAGAGCCAAAGCTGCCAAGCCACCAGGAGCAGACCAGAGACGCGATCGACCTGACAGCCAGGGTGAGAACCGTGCTGCACAGCACCCATTCTCCAGTAACAGAGGTCCTGCCACCGGTCCCGCAGCAGTTCCCGGACCAAGCTTCCAGGAGGAACCAGGAGACAAGGCAGAAGGTATCCTCGCCAGGAGAAGGAGGTAGAGACTGTATTGATTTCCCCCAGATAGCTGGGAAGACTACATCCTTTCCCCCAGAAGCCGGGAGGATCACTAATATCCCCTAGAAACGGGAAGATTCCTATTTCCCCTCACACCGGGAAGATTTCCAGCCTCACAGGTCCACGGGCATAGTTCCCAGAGGTTTGGACCCTAGGTAAATAGGCAGTTGATATAACCCCAGAGGGTGATTGATAATCATTGGTAACTAACCAGAATTGTTAGTAAATACTTTGAAGCCTCTGTAATATTTGTTGTCTCTTGCCAAAGGGCAGAAGGTGTTTCAGCCCACTCCGTTGGGCAGGTGGTACATTGACCCCAAGCGGCACTGAGCCGCGGGGAAAACTCTCTCTGTTAATAGTCTGTTAATAGTTGAATGCCAGTCATTGGAATAGAGTTCTTAGTAAGCCGTTTATTGTGATGTTAGCCCATAAGGTTCTCTCATAACTGTGAATGAGCAATATTAAATACAGTGGTTGGGGGGTGTTGAGAGTTAAGAATATTGAGTTTAATAAACATATATTTTTATAGAACTATCTCGCACCCATTGATTTCTTCCCTTCGCCACAAACGGGAGATAAGGGCAGAACTCCCCTCCACAACAACACCTTTACCTGCACTCCCAGCAGGGATCATGTGTTAGAAGACTGCACCTCCTCCAACCTCTCAGCACTATGTGGATGGAGATTTGATTTCCTCACCAATGGCTTTGACAATCAGCCACCACGTTGCATAGAGGTACAGCTGATAAAAGAGGGAGAAAGTCAACCCACACCTATCTGTTGGGTGAAGCCTCCAAATAAGTGCAAGAAAACAGTGGTGCACTGTGTGCTGGGCTGCAGCAAGAGCAGTGTGGGCAGCAGGGCAAGGGAGGGGATTCTGCCCCTTTACTCTGCTCTCCTCAGACCCCACCTGGAGTACTGTGTGCAGTTCTGGAGCCCCCAGCACAAGAAGGACATGCAACTGCTGGAGCGGGTCCAGAGGAGAGCCACGAAGATGCTCAGAGGGCTGCAGCAGCTCTGCTATGAGGACAGGCTGAGAGAGTTGGGGCTCTTCAGCCTGGAGAAGAGAAGGCTTCGAGGAGACCTTAGAGTGGCTTTGCAGTATCTGAAGGGAGCCTACAGGAAGGCTGGGGAGGGACTATTGACAAGGTGTGGGAATGTCAGGATGAGGGGGAATGGGTTTAAGCTGGAGGAGGGGAGATTTAGACTGGATGTTAGGAGGAAGTTCTTTACAGTGAGGGTGGTGAGACACTGGCACAGGTTGCCCAGGGAGGTTGTGGATGCTTCCTCCCTGGAGGCATTTAAGGCCAGGCTGGATGAGGCCTTGAGCAGCCTGCTCTAGTGGGAGGTGTCTCTGCCTATGGCAGGGGGTTGGAGCTGGATGATCCTTGAGGTCCCTTCCAACCTAAACCATTCTATGATTCTATGATTCTATGCCCCAGCACTTAATCCCATGGGATTTAGCAAGGGGAAATGCTTGACTAACCTGATAGCATTCTATGGTGCCATAACTGAATGGGTAGATTCAGGGAGACCATGGATGTAGTCTACCTTGACCTTAGCAAGGCCTCTGACACCATCTCCCATGACATCCTGGTAAGCAAGCTCAGGAAGTATGGGATGGAAGAGCAGGAAGTGAGGAGGATTAGGAACTGGTTACAAGATAGAGTTCGAAGAGTGGTGATCAATGGTGCCAGGTCCAGCTGGAGAGATGTAACCAGTGGATCCCCCAGGGATCAGAGCTGGGTCCAACATCTTAATCAATGACTTTGATGAGGGCACAGACAGACAGACAGACAGAGTGAGCCAGCTCAGCAAGTTTGCTGGTGACACCAAATTGGGAGGCTTGGGTGATCCAGCTGCAGAGTGTGCAGCCATCCAGTGAGACCTGAACTGACTGAGAGCTGGGCACAGAGCAACCAAATGCAGAGTCTTGCACCTGGGGAGGAATAATAAACTGCAGCAGCACAGGTTAGGAGGTGGCTGCTGGACAGCAGCCTTGTGGAGGGGGACCTGGGAGTGCTGGGGGAGAACATCCATGGCACAGCAATGTGCCCTGGTGGCCAAGAGGCCAATGNGGAGGGGGGGACAGGCTCTGCTCACTGCTCCCTGGGATAGGACAAGCAGCAATGGATGGAAGCTGCAGCACAGGAGGTTCCAGCTCAACACAAGGGGGAACTTCTTGACTGGAAGGGTCCCAGAGCACTGGCACAGGCTGCCCAGAGAGGCTGTGGAGTCTCCTTCTCTGGAGCCTTTCAAGGCCTGTCTGGATGTGTTCCTGTGTGCCCTGAGCTAGATTGTATGGTCCTGCTGTGGCAGAGTGGTTGGAATCAATGATCTCTTTGGGTCCCTTCCAACCTCTGACATCTTGTGGTCAACATCACCTTCTTCAGGGGGTCTGTACATCAGCTCTGGGGTAGACATCTCATCTACATGCTGATAGAAAAGTTCCTGCAAACTTCTTTATCCTTGGCATGTTTGCACAGGTCCCTCCAACTGGCACTGGGAGGGAAGGAAAAAAGAGAGACCTGGGGCTGTTTAGTCTGGAAAAAAAAAAGAAGACTAAGAGGAGATCTCATTAATGTTTATAAATATCTGAATGGTGGGTGTCAAGAAGTAAGGACCAGTCTCTTCTCAGTGGTGCCCTGTGATAGGACGAGGGGCAGTGGATACAAACTGGAACACAGAAAGTTCCACCTCAGCATGAAGGAGAATTCTTTACAGTAAAGGTGATGGAACCTGGAACAGGCTGCCCAGAGAGATTGTGGAGTGTCCTTCTCTGGAGAGACTTTCAAGACCCATCTGGATGCATTCCTGTGTGACCTGTCCTAGGTGATCTTGCTTTGGCAGAGAGATTTGACTCTGGGATCTTTAAGGTCCCTTCCAATCCCTACCATTCTATGATTCTATGCCACTGAAATGTTATTTTGAAGACAGGGAAGTAGATACCATCTGAAGCCAGTCTGCTGAGTAACAGACGAGCAGGAGAAGCTGCCTTACCCATTGAGTGGCATTGTAGGCACAATGGTTTACATTTTAGATAACTCAGTGTATCAACTGTGCAACAAAGAGTAATTCAATGATACCATTTCCAGCCTTTGAGCAGAATGGATCTTAATTGCCAAAGAGACATTTGCCTTCATATCTCTGCATCTGCACTTCAGGATTTTTGTACTTTGAGCCTCAGAAAATTGCAGCTCTCTCCTGATTAAGTGCTTAATTGTGGTCAGTGCTTTTCAAAGTGTTTTCTAGCAGTTAGCTTGAGTTCCACTTCAGACACACCACTATCGACTTCTTTATCAACTCGCACAATTTCCCTCCATCAAATGCTTTCTGGAGTATACTTGGTGGGCCTTGATCACAGCCCTGTTCTGCAGAAACTCAAGTGGAGAGCCAGACACCCAGAGAGTCAGGCAGTGCTTGCTATCTCAGCCACCAGCAAAGCCTCTTTCCTACTTTCCTTCGAGGCCCTTTCACGTCTGAAGTGAGAGAGTTCACCTCCAGAATGCACGGGTGGAATTGGCAGGCAGGCAGAGCAGCAGCTTCTGAATCTGAGCTGGATTTACCAGGAACCCAGTGAAATTTAACCACCATTTAAAGCTGGGAAATAAGAGGCTAACACAGGATGTGCTGGACAGCAGCTGAAGTCTGGGGATGCAGTGCTGGAAGCGTTCCTCTTGCTGTAAATTAGGAAGTTCACAGCATCACAGAATGTCAGGGGCTGGAAGGGACCTTGAAAAACCATCCAGTCCAACCTCCCTGCCAGAGCAGGATCACCTAGAGCAGATCACATAGGTTTTGAATATCTCCAGATAGGGAGACTCCACAACCCCCCTGGGCAGCCTGTTCCAGAGTTCTGTCACCCTCACAGAGAAAAAAATCCTTATGTTTAAATGAAACTTCCTATCCCTCAGCTTCCACCATTGCCCCTTGGCCTGGCACTGGGCATCACCCAGCAGAGCCTGACTCCAGTCTCCTGGCACTCACCTGCACATCTTGAGAACCATTGCTGAGGTCACCTCTCAGTCTCCTCCTCTCCCAGCAGCACAGCCCCAGCTCCCTCAGGCTCTCCTTGTAAGAGAGCTGTTCCATTCCCTTCAGCAGCTTTATGGATCTGTGCTGGACTCTCTTGAGCAGTTCTATGTCTCTCCTGACCTGGGGGGCCCAGAACTGGACACAGTACTCCAGATGTGGCCTCACCATGGCAGAGTAGAGGGGCAGGAGAACCTCTTGACCTACTAGAGGTCTGAAACTCTTTTGCTTCTCAATTCTGAAGCAGACAACAAATTAACACCATCAGTTCCTCAGTCTGGGTACTCTGCAAATACCCAGCACATCCAGTCCCAGCTACCTGTCTGGGGCAGCACACAGGCTCAGAGTGCTCTTTGGACTGGTTAACTCTCACATGAGGTCCCCTCCCTAGAGACATGACCACAGGTTTTTTCCCCCAGGGATTTCAGTTTCAGACTAATGCAAGAGGACAAGGAAGGCAGCATTTGCCTTGATGTAAAGAGATACCTACCCCTTCGGTCAGGACGTGGCTTCCAGGGCTGGTTGCCCCCAACAATACATAGCCCTGCTGTCCCACCTTCATTCTGATGGTCCAGCTGCAGCACAGGATGATACAGATCTGCCCAAAGAGCCTTCCAGGCTGATGCTCAAAATGCTTACTGGACCCAGAGTGGTCTGCATCAGTATCATACCTATGTCTTGGTACTGTGAATGTCTTCCTCCACGGAGGAGGACAGCCCCCAACCACTTACTGAACAGCACCCAAGGACAGCACCATCCCCAGAGGTGTTGAAATGTGTGGACATGGGACATGGTTTAATGGCTGTGATGGTTTGAAGCTAATTGGAATCTTTTAATGAGAGAAATTAGATTACTGGTTGTGAAAAGAAAACAATAATGATGCCTATTTCACTCACAGGTTTTGCTTAGACACATGAAAGCAAGGACACAAAGATAAGACAGCCTCTGCCTGGCTGTTGCCATATTAACTCTTCTGCCTGAACCTGCACATTTTCTAACTAAACATCCTGCTTCAAACAACCCTTGCTGAACTTTCCAGCTCACCCTGCACGTAAGAGAGATCCCGAGAGAAGGGAAAGGGTGGGAAGAAGGTGGAGGGGTAGTTGGGAGCCCCTTCCAAGCACATTGACAGCTGGGAGGGGTGATGCATTTCTGTATTGCTTTTAGCTTACATATTACTGTATAGAGTTGTAAAATGTCTCTGTGCCAGGGGAAGTTTAGGCTCGAGGTGAGGACAAAGTTCTTCAGTGAGAGAGTCATTGGCTACTGGAATGGGCTGCCCAGGGAGGTGGTGGAGTCACCGTCCCTGGAGCTGTTCAAGGCAGGATTGGACGTGGCACTTGGTGCCATGGTCTAGCCTTGAGCTCTGTGGTGAAGGGTTGGACTTGATGATCTGTGAGGTCTCTTCCAACCCTGATGATACTATGATACTATGAAATATATATGCATGTAAAGTGTGCTAAGCTGTAAATATAGAAAGCTTTGTTCCCCAACTTCCAGCCAGCTGAGTTTAGTCTGGGTGAATCCTTGGGTGGAGAGGGAGCAGGTGACACCCATAATCATTACAATGGCCATGGTGGCGTTGGGTTGAAGGTTGGACTCAATGCTCTTAGAGAGCCTTTCCAACCCAAGCAATGCTGTGATTCTATGTGTTAGGCTCATGACGGCTGAGTGCACCTGGGCTCCAGCTCAGTTTGGGACAGGCTGCTCCTTGTATCATCAACACCTTGCAGACAGCCTGGGAGTGGCTCCAATCTCACCACACAGTTAATTGCCTTCACTCCATTTTATGTGGCTCTGCAAGAAGCTCTTGAAAGGTTTAATGGCCTCTCCAAACTGTGGTTTTGAATTCGGCAGGTCAAGAAGCGGCCCCATCTAAGATCAGGTCTCGCACTGGGCACCACAGGGTGTCTTAATGAGCACAGCTCAGCTCCACAGCTCTGAGAAGTTCTCCATAAATTAGGTGTCAGGAATGGAGCTAAACAGACATCAGCTACATGTCCAGCCAAGAAATCTTGAGAGCTTTAGTGCTTCATGAATACTTCTCTATGTCTGACCCAATTATCACCTGCAAGGAGGAGCTGTGCACCTCAGATATTGTGGTTCACAGAACCACACAACTCCAGAGGTTGGAAGGGACCTCCAGACATCAAGGCAGCATCTCCTAGGCTAGTCCTCACAGGAGTGTATCCAAGTGAGTTTTGAAAGTCTCCAGAGAAGGAGGCTCTGCAATCTCTCTGGGCAGCTTGCTCCAGGTCTCTCTCATTGGAAAGAAGTTTCTCCTCACGTTGAGCTGAAACCTTCTCTGTTCCAGTTTGTAGCTGCTGCTCCTTGGCTTATTGCTGCTGACCACCAAAAAGAGCTTGGCCCCAGACACCCACCCCTCAGAGATTTGTACACATGGATCAGATCTCCTCTCAGCCTTCTCTTCTCCAGACTAAACAGCCCCAGGGCTCTCAGTCTCTCTCCATAGTGGAGATGCTCAAGTCCCCCACTCATCCTCCTGGCTCTCTGCTGGACTCTCTCCAGCAGGTCCCTGTCTCTCTTGCCCTGGGGAGCCCAAAACCCAACACAGTATCCCAGGTGTGGAAACACATTAGGTTCATATAATTCTTACCACTGATTTCCAAAGGCAGAAGTATTTCCAGGTGTGGTCTCACCAGGGCAGAGCAGAGTGGGAGAAGAATCTCCCTAGCCCTGTCAGTCACACTTCTCTTGATGCACCCCAGAATGCCATTGGCTCTTTTGGCCACAAGGGCACATTACTGTTCCTGCACAAAGATCACCTACAGCACCCAAGAAAGCCTCCAGCTGCGGAAGAACTTGTGAGAAGCAGCAGATGACACTGCAAGTGGTGCCCCCAGCCAACATTCAGACAATAGAGCTGCTAATGGTTTATATAATAATATTTCCACTGTGTCATAGATGAGAAAAGATAATTACTTTTCAGGGTTTAAGAACCAAATGTGTTGATCCAAATGTAATCTCTGTATTTTAGCATTTGACTATTGCAGGAGAAACACAAATGTCAAGGGGCTGTGCTAACCCAAGTTCTCAGGAGCAAAAAAGGGAGATGTGTTACTTAAATTACAGTGTACAGAGTAAAGAGCAGAAGCCAGCAAAGGACTTGTAGCTTAGGTTAATTAAAAAGATTTCACTTCTGAAAAACATTTTGGGAGCAAAGAGGGGTTTGGGTTTTGTTGTTTTGTTTTTTTTTCCCCTGAACAGCTCTTTTGCTACACCCAGAACAAGTGAAAACCAGGCTGATGCAGCCAGAAGGGACAGCTGTGCATCATTTTCATTCCTGGACATGAGCAATACTTCATCCATTGTCAGAATCACAGAATCTAACTACATTTGAATACTTGAAGGGGACCTACAGGAAGGCTGGGGAGGGGCTGTTTAGAAGGGCCTGTAGTGATAGGATGAGTAGCAATGGTTTGAAACTGGGGCAGGGGAGATTTAGGTTGGGCATCAGGAAGAAGTTCTGCACAATGAGAGCGGTGAAATGCTGGGACAGGTTGCTCAGGTATGTAGTTGAGGCCCTGTCCCTGGACACACTGAAGATCAGATGTATCTCTGGGCAGCCTGGTGTTATTGTAGGTGTCACTGCTGGCTGCAGTGGCATTGGACAAAATGACCTTTGAGAGTCCCTACCAAACCAATGCAATCTGTGAATCATTTAGGTTTGGAAAGACTTTAAAAGATCATCTGGTCCCACTATAAACCCAGCACTGTCAAGTTCTGTCATGCACTCAAACCCTGAAGTTGCTTTTGTGCTTCCACTCAGTTTTTTGCAGTCCAGCTGACATCTTGCTCTGCCATGGTCGTCTCTGTGAGCCCAAATGAGCTTTTTCTTTTTTGGTCCCTCTTATCTCAAACTTCTTCTAGCAAATTTTCTTTGCACTTCAGCCCAATTCAAAACTGATGCATTCAGAGGGCTCCAAACATAAGGGTAAGGGAACACGTCTGTGACAAGAAAAGGACCTGGAGCTCTTGGAGGCTGGATGAGGCACTTAGTGCCATGGTTTAGTTACTTAGAAGGGTTAAGTGATAGGTTTGACTCAATCTTAGAGGTCTTNTCCAGTGACAGGACACAAGATGAGGTCTGATGTGCACAAACTGGTACCCAGGAAGTTCCATCTGAACATGAAGAAAGATTTCTTCCCTGTGAGGGTGCCAGAGCACTGGACTAGGCTGCCCCAACAGGCTGTGCTGTATCCTTCCCTGGAGGAAATTCCTAACGTGTCTGGGCACAGTCCTGGGTGACCTGCACGGGTGCTGGGCTAGAGGATCTCCAGAGGCTCCTTTCAATATCCATGATATTGGAATCTGAGGATGCCAAGATTCCACCCAGCAACCTCAGCAAAGCAAAGTCCACTGGAGCACCTCTTCTATGAGAAGAGACTGAGGGAGTTGGGGCTGTTCAGTCTGGGAAGGAGAAGGCTCCCAAGTGACTTTATTGTGGCCTTTCAGTATATCAAGGGGGCTACAAGAAAGCTGGGCAGGGACTTTTTAGGATGTCAGGAAGTGATAGGACTGGGGGGAATGGAACCAAGCTAGAAAAGGGGAGATTCAAAGAGGATGTTAGGAAGAAGTTCTTTGGCCTGGGGGTGGTGAGACCCTGGAAGAGATTGCCCAGGGAGGTGGTGGAAGCCTCATCCCTGGAGGTTTTTAAGGCCAGGCTGGCTGAGGCTCTGGACAGCCTGATGTAGTGTGAGGTGTCCTTGCCCATGGCAGGGAAGTTGGAACTAAATGATCCCTGTAGTCCCTTTCAACCCTGACTGATTCTATGGTTCTATTAACCAGTTGAGAAATGAATCATTGTCCTCCAGAAGAGGAACCTGAACTTGCTAAAAGCACCTAACACAGACTGGAAGCCGAGACTGTGCCTAACAATTAATAACGAGAACGAGCTGCAAGAATTGATTCAAATTGTTAGGATTTGCTGTTGAAGAAGCCTATTGCCTTGATTTCTCAGGCAGGGTTCAAGTCTGTGGCGGGGCTGATTAGTCCCAGCACCGTTCCTGAAGCACCTATTGCTGTAGGAAATTTTATGACACCGCCAGCGCCGGCGGCTGTTCGAAGTTTGTGTGGCTTATTGCAATTGATGAGAGCAAAATAAGGAAATAAAGGAAGGGGGAAGGAGTGGAACCGTTTGTTAAGGTGGGTTTTTCTATCCCTTTTCAATAAAATGTCAACTCCATTATATAGATGTCAACTCCATTACTGTAATGCTCCATCTGTAACCTCGACGTGTAGCTGTCTGCTAATAAAACAAGTTTCTCCCAGGGAGTGCTGAGGGCAAGCTCCCCCGCTGCAGGTTCCCATCTGTTTAAGAAAATACCTGTTTATCCCTGCAGGCACAAACATCACCTTCATTATTCTGTTTTCCTGCTTGGCTTTGTTTCGCCCCCCCCAGCCCCCGCCACATGAAAACCTGCTCCTCATCCCAAGGAGCCCACAGTAGTTACAGACTGTGTGTAAGATGGTGTCAATACATATTGTCACAGGAGAAGCCAGGAAACACACAGAGCAATGCCCAGTGTGGTGGTTGAGACCAAAAAGGAGCTACTTTTCCAGCAGCAATGACGGGAGAAATCAGAGCAGCGGCTTCACCAGGGTATTCACCCCCCAGATGTGCTGCCAAACTGGAGGACTTGCCCAGGGAAGCATCCTTGCCAAAGCAGTAAGATTCACAGACTGCATTGGGTTGGAAAGGACCCTCAAGGGTGATCTTGTCCAAGCACAAATACAGGTTGGGTGTTGAATGGCTGAGAGCAGCCCTGAGGAAAATGCCCTGGGGGTCTCAATTGATGAAAAACTCAACCTGAGACATCACTGTGAGTGCAGCCCAGACAGCAACTGTGTGCTGGGCTGCAGCAAGAGCAGTGTGGGCAGCAGGGCAAGGGAGGGGATTCTGCCCCCTGGCTCTGCTCTCCTCAGACCCCACCTGGAGTCCTGTGTGCAGTTCTGGAGCCCCCAACACAAGAAGGAATCATAGAATCAACCAGGTTGGATGAGACCTCCAAGCTCATCCAGTCCAACCCAGCACCCAGCCCTG
>WAAF01016893.1:42829-119360 GCA_013400475.1 Tricholaema leucomelas
AGACAACCTGCCCCACTATTGAAGATTGAGGCAAAGAAGGACATTGGAGGATTGCCATAAAGATGCTGAGAGGGCTGCAGCAGCTCTGCTATGAGGACAGGCTGAGAGAGTTGGGGCTCTGCAGCCTGGAGAAGAGAAGGTTTCCAGGAGACCTTGGAGTGGCCTTCCAGTATCTGAAGGGGGCTACAGGAGGGCTGGAGAAGGACTATTGACAAGGATAAGGAGTAATCGTTTTAAACTAGCAGAAGGGAGATTGAAAGTGGATGTTAGGAAGAAGTTGTTTGCAGTGAGGGTGGTGAGACACTGGCACAGGTTGCCCAGGGAGGTTGTGGCTGCTCCCTCCCTGGAGGTGTTGAAGTCCATGTTGGATGAGGCCTTGAATGACCTGTTCTAGTGAGAGGTGTCCCTGCCTATGGCAGGGGTTTGGAACTGGCTGAGCTTTGAGGTCTCTTCCAACCTAAACCATTCTATGGTTCTATGATCTGAAGGAATAGACAAACCTGCAGGCAAGAGACTCCACAACCATCACCCTGCGAGCACTTTCAGCCACGTCACTGAATCCTTTGAGGGGCTTAGGTTTGCCTGCTCAGGAGGCCAGGATACATTTGGGAAGAGAAGAACAGGTGCATGAACCTAGAGAATGCTTGCAAACACCATCCCTGCACAGCTCATTCTTTTCAAGACTGTGGGGTTTCAATAAGGAGCCTGATAGAAGACCCTCACCTTCCAAACAAGAGCTGCCAGCAGCCCGGGGGGAGGCTGGGGCCAGTTCTCCTCCTGCAGTCTCTGGTCTGCTAGCTGCACACATCAACACAAAGATGAGTACATGTTTAAAAAGGAATAAAGAACTCCATTCCAAAACGGGGGCTGTTTAGATAATTGATTTCCCTTGGACTTAGAAGCACTAAATAACACCCACTGAGTCACATCTCCCAGATAACCTTTTCCTTCAAATCTCTCTTCCAAAGGATTGGCCTTTGACAGAGGCATCTTTCAAAGTGCAAATCCAGCACGCTTTAAGGCGGCTCGCAGGTAAGACCTTTCTGAAAGAACACGGTGATGATTCCTCAAGCAATTATTTTTTTTTCTTAGTATCCTTTGCATAGAGAGAGCTAATTAACTGCCTGCCAGGTTCTGCAGATTCCCAGCGAAAAATGAAGTAGCACAAAAGTCATAATTAATTAGCAGTTTAATGCTAGAATGAACATGGCCAAGGTGCTATCAATATTCAAGCAACAGGACCTCCACACCAGCACACGATTGCTGTGCCAACCTGCCCTGGTAGGGATGTCTGGGGAGATTTTACATGCCAGGGACCACACAATGGGGCCTCAAATCGACATCACTCAGCAGTAAGCCCAGCCAGAACCACAGAGGACCGGGGAATAACCCATCATCTCCCATCTTCGTGTCGTCAGCCATCCTGCCCCACGGAGGAAACTCATGCCAGGCAGCTATCTCTATGCTATCATAGGCTCTGCACTAGGAGGTCCCAGGGCTCAGCCTGAAATCCCAGTGTTCTCCAAAGTAATAAGGTCATAGAATCACAGAATCAGGCTTGTTAGGTCTGGAAGCATATCCAGCTCCAAACCCCCCTGCCACAGGCATGAACATAGAATGACAGAATTAGCCAGGCTGGAAAAGACCTTCGAGATCATCGAGTCTAACCTATCACCTTCTAATTAACTAACCCGTGGCACTAAGTGCCTCATCCAGTCTCCTCTTAAACACTTCCAGGGACAGTGACTCCACCACCACCACCACCACCCCCGGGCAGTCCATTCCAGTGCCAATCACTCTTTCCATGAAGAACTTCTTCCTAACATCCAGTTTAAACCTGCTCTGCACACCCCCAGCTCCCTCCCTCCGCCTCTCCTCACAGGGCTGTGCTCCAGCCCCCTCACCAGCCTTGGTGCCTTTCTTGGATGCGTTGGAGCACCTCAACATCTTTCATAACTTGACACCTCACACTAGATCAGGCTGCTCAGATCCCCCATCCCTGGCCTTAAAAACTTCCAGGGATGGGGCTTCTACCACCTCCCTGGGCAACCTGTGTCTCACTTTCCATCTGTCCTACCTTTCCTCCCCATCCATTAGGACATTGCTTCTGTAATTCTATTGAACACAGTCATGACAGTGGACATTAGCTTCTCAGAGTCTCTCACACCACAGTTTCCAGCTCACACTGGCTGGATGTGAAGACACAGCCCCTGATTGCACCTGAAGCCTTCAAAAGCCTCCTATGGGAGGCAATAATCCAATCCCATCCCATCAATCAGCACTCAGTTACCAGCTTCCCCATGGGCCAGTGCTGCTGGAGGAGGTTTAGACCTGAGCCAAGCCTGGGCCTTACACCAGGTGTGCAATGTGAGTGAAAAAAAATAAAGAGAAATCAGCAAGATTAGCTCTGGACAGGAACAAAACCCTAAGGAACTCCTTTGAGAAGACACTCAGCCCTCCCCTGGCTCCTTCAGCAGACATGCCCAGTACAGGCACTGGGAAGATTGTTCATCCGTACTTGGAGCTCTGCACAGGAGACCTCCCATCCTGCCACAGGCTCAGGACCAGCCCAACAAGGCATGATGGAGAAGCTCAGACATGATTCCCACTCTAAAAAATTACCTTGGAGCTCAAAGAAGTCTCACCTTGAATGTCCCTGGGGGTCTGGAGTAGAGCAGGCTCCTGCAGAAAAGAAAAAAGAGGAGAGAACTTACAGGTGTCCACAGATCCTCTCAGACGTGGTGCCCCCCCCCAGCTCCCACCCACCTGCAGGAGATCATTGTCTGCAGCTACCTGAAAGGACATGGTGGAGAGGTTGGTGCTGGTCTGTTCTCAGAAGTAATTAGGGATAGAACACGAGGGAATGGCCTCAAGCTGTGACTGGGTAGGTTTAGACTAGATATGAGGAATGTTTTTTTCCCCCAGCCAGAGTGGTCAGGCACTGGGATGAGCTGCCCAGGGAGGTGGTGGAGTCACCCACTCTGGATGTGTTTCAAAGTCATTTGGATGCGGTGCTTGGGGACACAATTTAGGGTGAGCCTTGTAGAGCAGGGATATGTGGGACTCGGTGATCCTGAGGGGCTTTGCCAACCAGACTGTTTCTGTGGTTCTGTGATCTTCAGGGGTAAAGAGTAAACAGCTAAATGAAGGCACTCCACCAGGCACCAGCCTCTAGAGCATCCTGGGCACTGGTGCCACCGCTGCCATCTGCTCTGCTGTGCTGGTTGTTAAATGCAATGCTGATTTTTGTGTCTTTGCTGCTTTTTAAAAATGCCACTGTGGCTTTGCAGGCTGCAACTCCATGGTGACAACCACCACCGGGAACCTGTGACACTGCCAGGTCACAGCCTGCTCAGCACATGCAGCGGCAAGAGAAGGAAACAATGAGTTGGAGCAGTAACCCAAGGTATGAAAGAGAGGATAGCCTTGGGGATGAGAAAACACACTGCAGAGAGGAGAAGGTGCTCAAGTTAAGTTCTCTCTTTTCTTAACCTCATGAAATCTTTTATTAACACAATCTGCAAGAGGCCAGCACCTCTTCAGCATTGCTTGGATGCTTTGTTCAAGCATCAAACTTCTCTTCCCTTTGATTCCAGTGTTTTAACGTTCCTGGCCCACAGATAGCATGTTTCAGCACTTCAAAGATGTGACATTTCCAAGGCTTGGTTGGTTTGGGTTTTATTTTCCTTCAAAGTGCTGCCTCCCATAGCTGGAAACAGCAAAATAATGGCTCAGTTTTATTCACCACTCATGAGGGTACCACACAGCATGGAGCTCAGCCTGGGGATCCCACTCTTTAGGATGCAATAGACTGGCCCAGAAGCTAGGAAGGTATCAATAGGACACTCACCCCTCCACAGTCTTCCAGACCTCAAAGGTCATTTCCCTGTGCCACATCTTAGGATTCATCTTAGGATTAGAGTTCTTTGTGTTGGAAGGGATCTTAAAGATTGTCTAGTTCCAGCCTCTCTGCCATGGACAGGGACACCTTCCACTAGCCCAGGTTGCTCAAGCCCTCATCCAACCTGGCCTTGAACACCTCCAGGGAGAGAGCATCCATAATCTCCCTGGGTAACCTGTGCCAGTGTCTCCCCACCCTCACTAGAAAGAATTGCTTTCTAATCTCCAACATAAATCTTCCCTCCTCAAGCTTCAATCCATTCCATCTCACCCTATCACTACAAACCCTTGTAAAAAGTCCCTCCCCAGATTTCTTGTAAGGCTCCTTCAGCTATTGGAAGGCTGTTCTAAGGTCTCCCTGGAGTCTTCTCTTCTCCAGGCAGAACAGTCCCAACTCTTTCAGCCTCTCCCCACAGGTGAGGTTCTCCAGCCCTCTGATCATCTTCGTGGCCTCCTCTGGACCCACTCCAGCAGTTTCATGTCCCTCTTACACTGGTGTCACCAGCACCGGATGCAATTCTCCAGGTGGGGTCTCAGCAGAGCAGAGTAGAGGGGCAGAATCCCCTCCCTGTGCTGCTGCTTTCCCTACCTTGGATGCAGCCAGCACACAGCTGCCTGCTGGGCTGCCAGTGACCTCTGTCGGCTCACGGTGAGTTTTTCCATCACCTGACATCCCCAAGTTCTCCCTGAGACTGCTCTTGAGCCATTCCTAACCCAGCCTACATTTGTGCTTGGGATGGCCCAACCCAGGTGCAGGACCTTACATGTGGCCTTGCTGAACTTCATGAGGTTGGCTTGGGTCCACCTCTCAGACCTGTCCAAGTCCCTCCAGGTGGCATCCCTTCCCTCCAGCATGTCAGCTGGACCTAGGTGACCAGCACCTAGGCAAAGGTAGCTAGAGCAGTAGGGATTTCATTGGAGGGAGCCTGGGAGATGCTCTCCTAATACCATTTGTGAGCAGAGCTAGGTCTCCTTCAGTTTAGCACCATTCATCAAAACAGCTTAACCAACTCCTCTTGACTCAGTCTTAACCAGCCTGCTGCCTCCCGCTCTGGACCATTCTGCTGATCTGGGTTCGGAGCACCTCTGCATCAGATTGTCCCAAAAACTTCCACAAGGACTGAGAGCCACGAGATGTTAAGCTAGAAACATATTGGATGCATAAATCAAATTTAGGGAGTGTCTACAAGGCCTTTGTCTGCCCCCCACAAGAGCTTAACTCTTTATAGGGTGTTGGAACCAAGCTGACAATCCTAGCTGAGCAAGGCAGGGTGGCACAGCAGAGAATAGTGATGTGACAAGGTGGCTGACCAGTTATTTCAGCAGCTGGAGATGCTGCTAGGCACCCAACAAGACCAAGCTGGTACCTATCTGCAGAGTACCCAGATGTTCTGGGTGCATCAGAGTGGTCCAACAGCACTAGATGCAGCCTGAAGTGCCCAACACCCTTGCAGAACTATGTCCCAGTTAGAAAAACAACTCACTGAGTTTCCCCTGCAGTTTATGGACCTTCACGAGGTCTGAAAACCCAACACTCCCACCACACAAACTGTCTGACAGTCTGCAGCACCCCCCAGGCCAGCATAGGGCAGCCTGAAGAAACCTCTGTTGACACAAAAGGGGAAATGAAGTGACCAGGGCACAGAGGCTCCCTCTCCCAGCCAAATACCAACAAGCACCACACCATCAGACATCCTCTCCTGTGCCAGCCCAGCTCTGCTCAGTCCACAAGACAATGTTCAGCCCCACTCTCAGTCCAGTTAATTAACTGTCTCTTGATTGCTGACAGCAAATGTTGTAGAACTGTAGAATGGCAAAGAGTGGAACAGACCTCTCAAGATCATTGAGGCCACCCCCTCTGCCGAAGCGACATCACCTAGGGCAGGTCAAACAGGAACACATCCAGATGGGCCTTGAAAGTCTCCAGAGAAGGAGGCTCCACAACCTCTCAGGGTCGCCTGCTCCAGGTCTCCAGCACCCTCAGAGCAAAGACCTTTTTCCTCATGCTGAGGTGGAGCTTCCTGTATTCCAGCTTGCGTCCCTTGCCACCGCTGAGACAAGCCTGGTGCCTTCCTGACACTCACCCTTCAGATATTTATAACTATTGAAAAGATCTCTCAGTCTTCTCTTTTCCAGGCTGAACAGCCCCAGGTCTCTCAGCCTTTCATCACCAGGCAGATGTTCCAGGCCCTTCATCGCCCTCATAGCCTCCATTGGACACTCTCCAGTATATCCCTGTCCTGGGAGGACTACTGCGGAGTTCAGAACTGGACACAACACTGAAGATGTTGTCTCACCAGAACAGAGTAGAGAGGGAGGAGAAGTACATTGACTTCCCTCAGAGTAACTTACTTAAAAGAGAAAGTCCAGCTATGGTTGGGCTGTTTTTTCACTAGAAAACTCTTTCTGGCAGCTCCATGACCCTCCTCTGACTTTTTGAGAGTATTTGCTCTCCCACACTGCGTATTGCAGTCCTTCCATTGCAGGGAGAATCTCTACCAGTAACTGCCCAGTGCCAGCCCCTCTGAGGACCTGCACACAGAAGCCACAGGCAGCCAAGCCAGAAAAGATGACTGGTATGGGAGCACCTCACATGCCAACTCAGGTACCCCTTGCAATGTCCTGGCTCTGGGTGATTCAGCAACAAAGCTGGCTGCCATATCACAGCTCCCCCAGGACTATCCAAGCAGGAAAGCTCTGCCATGCCTAGTCTCTATTGCATGCAAACCCCACCATGTCCACCCCTCCAGGATAAACACACAGAGGAGGAGAGGGGAAACCATTTTTTACCCTTTGCTTTTGACAGCTGGTGATAACTTCATCTCCCCAGCCTTATAGCCACAATGCCCTGTGGAAATTGCCAGGTTCTCTGCTAGGTAGGATGAGCAGAAGCTGCTCTTCAGCTCCCCTTCACTTCACCAAGATGAGCCACCCCCCCTCCAGCCTTTGCAGGGAGTTGTCAGAGGGATAAACACTCTCAAATCCCAGCTTCACAGATGAGTGCCATTTCATACCAGCACCCACACAGGGATGAACTAAGGCCCACAGACCATAGATTCATAGAATGATTTGGGTTGGACCATCTTGTTCCAAGTCCAGTACCATTCACTAGCCCAAGCTGCTCGAGGCCTCATACAGCCTGGCCTTAAACACCCCCAGGGAGGGAGGTATCCCCATCATCCCTGGGCAACCTGTTTCAGCATCTCAGCACCCTCACTGTAAAGGATTTCCAGTCTAAATCTGTCCTCCTCAAGCTTCAATCCATTCCCTCTCATCCTATCACTACCAGACCAGCTTCCTTCACTCTCCATATCACTGGAGAACAAAACATTTCTCCATGTCAGGTCCCATCAGACAACTCCTTGCCCACAGGGCTTGCACAAAAAGTCCTCCTCCAAAAGAGGTACTTTCTCCTGCTTGCCACCATGGTCTGCACAGCCTCCCAGAGCCAGGGCTCCAAGTAACTATGGTTACTTCTAATTGTACAAGAAATATTATTCTGACTTCAAAAGGTAACTGAGAAAATCTTTCAGGAGGTCTCTTACTTATGATTGCCTCATGCTGTACCCAAATCTAAGCCAAAGAGCCTCCTTGGCCCTGTGCTGATATAAGGAGGCCAACAAAAGAAACCAGATGTCATCATTGAGGAGCTCAGCCTAAGCAAGGAGGCCCAGCCAGCACCCATGGGTGACATTAGAGTGGCCACCAACTCTCTATCCTGCCTAACCTGGGGACCACCAGGCCCCATGGCCTTTGATCCCACTCCCATTCACCCAGTATGCACTACAGGGACTCATGAGTGATAACAGTAGGAGGATCCCTCCACCCAGTTGGGCAAGCTTAGGGCTTGTTCTTCCTGAGGTCAGTTATAAAGGGGAGTGGGCAGGCAGGGCAAAGTGGTCACACCTGGGGTGAGAGGAGACTCCAACAGCACCCAGGTGTTCTGATTTAGGGGGTAAAAGAGGCAAATGCAATGTGGGGTAGGAAAGGGCCAGACAGAGTGGGAAAGGGGAGGGGGTGCTGAAAGGAGGGAGAAGAAAAGGATGGAGACAAAGAGAAGAAGATGGGGGAAAAGGAAGGAGATGGAGAGGAAAAGAGGAGGAATATGGAGGGAAAAGGGAGGAATATGGAGGGAAAATGGAGGAATATGGAGAGGAAAAGGATGGAGATAAAGAGAGGAGGATAGGGGAAAAGGAAGGAGATGGAGAGGAAAAGAGGAGGAAGATGGAGGGAAAAGGAAGGAGGTGGGGGATAAACAAAATAATGACAATGAAAACTGGCCTGTTACAAAGAAAATTAGAGGTGGTCCTGCTCTGGCCAGGGGGTGGAACTGGCTGATCTTTTGAGGTCCCTTCCAGCCCCTTGCATTCTCTGACTGGAGGGGCTTTTCCATCTCTCTTTCCCTTTCCAAAGGAAACCCCTGTGCTGGCAAACACCTGCTCTGAGGCTGAAGATTAATTTCTCCTCCTGCCCTGCAGGCTGGATGCAAACGACTGCTGGCTCTTTAACCCTCTCTGTTACAACTGACCCTTTTGTGCCTTTTCCTAAATAAACTTTACAACGTGGACTGGGGCATAGAAACCAGTACCTAAGGGGCCCCTGGAGCTCCAGAAGAGTTTGTCCTCCTCTAGAGAAAGTCTCACATGGCTATGAAACCCTTGGGCAAGCAATGCCCCAGTATCTACAGCAAACACTAATGAGTGGGAGTTCAGCAAACCAGCAGCTGTGGCAGACTGAAGACAGAGCTCAGCTCAATTCTGTGCACAGGATTCATAGATTCATTAAATGCTTTGGGTTGGAAGGGACCTCAAACATTATCTAGTTCCAAATCTCTGCCATGGACAGGGACATCTTCCACTAGACCAGGTTGCTCAAGGCCTCATCCAACCTGTTTCTTGAACACCTCTAGGGAAAGAGCACCCAGAAGGAAGGAGAGGAGGGATACAAGGAAACAAAGTATTAGTATTAAGCTAGCAAAATACTTAACAGAGGGAAGAAGCCACATGGGCTGGAGTGTCCTCCATGTCCTCAGAGAGGTCTCTTTAGGGTGACAGAGCAGCAATGGAAAATCATCATTCACGATTCACCCCAGTGCCAGGGATATCAGAGCAAGCCCCAGAACACTCTGCATGCGTTCAATCTGGCTGCTGAGAAGCAGGAAAAGGTTGGATAATCCTCTGCCAGTGCTAGGAACATCTGGAGGGGAGATAGATGTGTCCCGTGTGAAAGGACTCCTCTTCCAAAGCCAGAAGCCGTTAGAAGGAGACAAAAAAACCCCAAAGATTTAAAGAGCAACAGAAAATAACCTGAGCAGGAACTCAGGAGCCCAGATTTTACTCATGGAGAAATCACCGAGCCCCACGCAGCGCGGCAAGCAGGGAAGCCAGCCTCGTTATTCAACCCTGCTAATTAAAGAGGAAGGGAAAACAATACGGAATAAAAGAAGACGGCATCAACAAAGGGGCAAGGGGAAGTTGGCCAGGAGGCTGCTGCACAGCACAAAGGAGCCCGCAGCAGCGCTCGCCTGCTGCTAGCCAGCGGCAGAGCAGGGTTCAGTGAACCTCGCAGAAAGGGCTGGGATGCCAAATAAATATTTACATTCTGCTGTTTGAGGAGATGGCACTGCCACATAGCACAGGGGTACTGCCTGCTGCGGGTTAGGAAACGTAAAAAGCAGCCCTTGGGTGTATCATAGAATCAGTGGTTCTGCTGCAAAAACACCTCCAAGATCATTGAGTCCAACCACTGACCCAACACCACCATGGCCATTAAACCATGTCCCAAAGTGCCATGGCCACACAGCTTCTGGAACCTCTCCAGGCATGGTGACACCACCACCTTCCCAGGCAGCCTGCTGCAGTGCCTGACCACTCTTGCTGCAAAGAAGTTTTTTCTAATCATAGAATGGTTTAGGTTGGAAAGGAACCGCAAAGCTCAGCCAGTTCCAACCCCCCACCTTAGGCAGGGACACCTCCCACTAGAACAGGTCACTCAAGGCCTCATCCAGCCTGGCCTTAAACACCTCCCTGGGCAACCTGTGCCAGTGTCTCACCACCCTCACTGCAAACAACTTCTTCCTAACATCCATTTTCAATCTCCCCTCTGACACTTTAAGCCCGTTGCTCCCCATCCTATCATTACAAGACCTTGTCAATAGTCCCTCCCCAGCCCTCCTGTAGCCCCCTTCAGATGCTGGAAGGCCACTCCAAGGTCTCCTCAAAGCCTTCTCCAGGCTGCAGAGCCCCAATTCTCTTAGCCTGTCATCATAGCAGAGCTGCTCCATCCCTCTGAGCATCTTGGTGGCCTCCTCTGGACTCGCCCCAACAGTTCCATGTCCTTGTGTTGGGAGCTCCAGAACTGCACACAGTTCTCCAGGTGAGGTCTCACGAGAGCAGACCTAGTCCTTCCTTATCCCAATTTCAGGCCATTTCCTCTCATTCTATGACCTGATATTAGAGAAAAGAGACTGACCCCCACCTCACTACAACCTCCTGTCAAGCAGTTGTAAATGTCACATAACTGGGAGGACCTGAGAGCCCCAGAAGAGCCAAGTCTGCTCATATCACCACACACCATCATGTTTCTCTTGCCAAGAACCTTCCATAGCCATATCTGAGGGCACAAGGCATCTATCTGGTATCTTTACAGCTGGCAACAACCCCTTTCACAAGCAAGGGGAAAGCTACCTTGTCTTCCTGTGGCCACAGAAGCTGCCACACAAGCCCTGCTCCAGACATAGCAGAAACAGGGCAAAACCCATGCCAGCTTCTGAGGAGCATCTCACCTACCCTTGAGCCTTAATAAACCTCTCAGGAGTCAATCAAGATTCCAAATTACAGCCCACATCTGAGTCATTCCTGTTATAGTAGGGTATGAAAAACAGGCAAGAAATGGAAGAATGAGGAGCTGGCAGCAGCCTGCTCATGTGCAGAACACATTGCGGGGTAAAATCTTGCCACTACTCTCACGGCAGCAAAAGATGTTTTGTGTAGGTAACTGCTAACATCACCTAACCCAGACCCAAGAGAGTCACTGAGCACACAACTGGTGCTCGGTGAAATCAATGTGACCTTCATTAACAGGGTCAAGGATTGATCTCAGGTGATAGCTGCACTCCTTGCCAAGCTCAGGGTGTTGCTGGAGGGCTCCTGTACTGCTTAACATCTCCTCCAGCTGTCTGGAAGAAAATGTGAAAGGAATTTCCAGAAGAAAATGTTTCATACCAGAAGGAAATGTTTCCCTGTGAGAACAGTCAGAGATTGGAATCATCTACCAAGGCAGGCAGTGGGTTCCCCTTACGTGGGTTTTAAGCCTTAGCTTGTCAGAGTGCTGGGCCAGCTCATTTCAACTCCACCATCACCTAGAAAGGTTGGAGCAGGTGATCCTCAGGGTCCCTTCCAACCTGGTACGCTGTGATTCTGTGACTCTGTGTCTTGTAGATGATGCATTCAAAGGCAGCATCCATGTGCCTGGGCACCAGGGACAGAGGAAGGATGAACCCTAAAGGGCGCAGTCAGCACTCAGACAGGTAATGGGACCTGCCCCAAGCTGTGAGGACAGGACAGACACAGACAAAGATGTCCTCATGCACCTACTGGAAGGAGCAAGCAATGGGATGGATGGTCAGAAGCTCAGGAGAAGATTCTAGCCCAACATGAAGCATTTGTGGGGCACTACGGACACCCTGCCCACAGTGGTGTTAGGTCCATGACTGAACTCAACCACCTTAGAAGTCTTTTCCAACCAAAACAATTCTATGATTCTATGAGACAGGCTCCTTAGGAAAACAAAAGGATCCACCTAGCAAGCAGAACTTTCAGAAAAGGATTTAAGAAGTCTGCGTGGTTTCCCCCCCACCAAAAAAAAAAAACCAAACAGCACAAGGAAAACCAATATCTGAAGTGGTGAGGGGAACAGTCATTCTGTAGGATGAAGGGAACCCCAAGGGTGGGCAGATGTCAGGTGCAGCGAGAGTACCACCCCTGCCATTGACTTTATTTGGTATAGTAGCCCCGCACAACAAAAAAAAAGAACTGTGAGAACATCTCTCAGGCATCTCTGCCAGCAAGCACCAACCCCCTTGAGCAAACACCTCGGCCGTTAATTTCTGCCCACAATTACTTGTGAAGTGCTCGATTTCCCCTGGAAAGGGAGATGTGTATCCTCCCAGACAGGAGCAGCGAAGCCAACACCTGCAGCAGTAGCAGCAGCAGAGATCTCTTTATCTTCCCTTCCTCGGGAGCGAGGCCATTTAGCACCACTTAAAACTGCTAAGTCTGGGGTTTATGTGGCGATGGTTTCGGAGCGCACTGGAAACCCCCCGGTTCCTTTTTCAATCTAACGCTGTCTTTAGAAAGCAATTCTTCAAGCTTCCATTTCCAAGACCCCTTTTAATCTCTGCAAATTATTGGTGAGAGCCGAATCGAGGCAAACTGCCATCAACTGTGATCACAACACCGGGGCTGGGCGATGAGCGGCGATCGCTGATGATTTAGAAGAAGCTATTGCTTTTAGGCAAGCTGTCAGCGAAATAGATTAGTATTTATACTGGGCTATTGAAAAGCAGTCGTCCGTCCGTCCCCCCCCCCCAAAAAAAAAAACCAGCAAAAAAGAATCAGCCTCTATCTCTATGTCAATTGTGCCTCACCAAGGTCAATATCTTCACCGTAATAGGCACGACAAGAACAACCTGTGTGCGGAAATGAGCCGCACGGCCAAAAGATGTCATTATTAGCTGGAAGCCAAACTGATCTCTGAAATCACATCTGCACCACCACCCCCCTACCCGCCCCCCCTCACCCCCTCGAAAGCAATGCAGGTGACCTTTGGTGAAAGGAGAATGGGCAAGAAGCCAGGGAAATAAGTTTTTGAGGGGGTTAAAATAAAATCAAGACCTAATAGTCTGACTTCTCGGGAGGTTCTTCCCCATCAGCATCGGCTTTATTGCTTTTATGTCTCTGTAAATCTGCTTTTGAAATTACTTTGATTGAAATCTGCAGCTTGATCCTCCCAAGCCATGGAAGGACATGGTGTGGTTTCATGTGGCACTTGCAGTTAATGACTGATTAAGTCAGGAAAAAAATACAGAGTTCTGTAAACAAGGATGATTTCAAGGGATTTTTTTTCGTTGTTGTTGTTCTTTTTGGTGGAACATTTGCCATACCAACAGGATTTTCTTTACCACCAGTCCAGCATGTTCTAAAGAGATGAAATATCTTCTCCACATCAGTCCACTGAAGTTGAACTGAAACAAAAAGGAGCATGTCGGCTTTTTGCTGGAGCAAAGCAGGAAAACCACCTTGATACTTCCCATCGATGAGGAGCAAATATTTGCTCCTGACCCTGCCAAAAGGGCTCTGTTTCAGGGAAGCAACAATATCTGATTGAAAAAAAGCATTCCTCACAATATCATGCTTTTTATAAAGAACTGCTGTGGAGGAAATTCTGGGCTGTTTTAATGCAAAATCAAAGTGTGGAATTCTGCTGGTTGCATTTCTTTCAGCTGCCCTCCAGAGCTGCGCTTCCCCTTTGATTTATAAGGGGTTGTAGGGAGAAGTAGTTTCTGTCCCCCGGGGTCTTCGGAGGTGCAGGAAATGTCTCAATGCCTGTTGCACCCTGAAGACCTACCACAGCCCTGAGAGAACCCATCCCCGGTCCTGTCACTGCCGAGACACTCTGCATCACTCCTTATGCCAGCTCCTCAGGCAGGAGCTGGGTCCTGTCTGTGGTGGTCTGGGTTATTTTCCTGACAGATCATCCTTTCCCCGACAGCATTCCTGCTGGGCAAACCCCTTGTTTGTGTGCAAGATCCCCCAGTTCAACATGCAGAGCCTGGAACCAGGCCCATTGTTTGAGTCTTTGTGGACCACCTGGTTTGTGACAGACCTCCAAAGCCTAGGTCGCTCCTGCCAGACTCACAGGCACAGGGCCAGTCGCGTTCGTTTCTTCATTTTTTTTCCTGCCTGGTTTGTCTCCTAAGCAGCTCCGAGGCCTCGGAGAGGTCCCAAACCTCCTCCCTGCCCTGGCAGTTTGCTGGGGAACCATCCCAAGGCCACCGGGAGCAGCCTCTCTCCTACCCAGAGCAGGACGGACCCTCACTGCCTCCCCTAGCCGATCTCCATCCATCCAGGTGCCTCCCGGGGCCCTCCCCCGCATAGAGCCGAGGCTGCAGCGGGGTCCTTGCCTTGCCAAGCTCCATGGTAACCCCAGGGATGCTCTCTCAAAGAGTGCCCCTCCAGCCTCCCACTTGGATGGGGAAATTCAAGACCCTATTCCCCATCACCTGGAGTGATGCTCTGATGACAAAAGCACAGTCAAAAATCTGGGGAGGATGGAGTTTTCAGCATCTCCTTCCTGGATTGTGACTTCCAGAAAGGGACAGAAAACTCTCTTCAAAAAAATAAATATAACATAAAATAAAACAAAAACAATTATTTTTTTAATCACAACCCCCTCAAAACAAATAAACAAAAATAAAGAAACAAACAAAAAAAGACCCCAAACGAGTGTAACTGTCAGCCTTTGAGGAAGATTCTAATGAAGAGCTAAGCTCAGTGGATGCTCAGCAGTGCTAGTAACTGGAAATGTCCAGGTTGGTAGGCTCGGGATTCCTGGACCTGTGCTGCAGGATTCTGCACCTCAAGAGTGAGAGGGCAGAGATTTGTGCCCCCCACCCAGGGTGACATGATGGGCAGGAGGGTCTCACTTGCTGGTCATCTTCAGCTACAGGGATGGAGCATGGTGAGAGGTGTAGCAGCAGGTCCTCTGTAACACTCCCAAGAGCAGTGATGGAGTGAGTTAAAAACGGAAATGGGGGCTTTGAAGAAAGGGGCGGGGGGGAGGAGAACGGCACAGTTAAAAAAATCCAAACACCAGGAATTCTGTCTGAACTGCAGAATGAATTCTGCACCAAAACAAAGCCGTGCAGGTGAAATTGCTGGGGAGTGGAAGTTTGGAGGAGCTGAACAAAAAAAAAAATCTGTTTCACTGCTACCCTGCACCAGAGGTCTGCAGCTTTTGACAAGGAGAGGCCAAAACTTCAGCAGAACTGTCCTCTCTCTGGTTTGCTCTTTTAGCTGTCTTTGATAATCAAAGCTGGAGGTGCTTTGCCCACTGGTCATAACCATAAGGGGTCAGGGAAAGGGTTCGGAGCAGAGGTGCTGCTCCCTAAAATAGACCTCAGACCCGCCCGGCACAGAGCATGAGGAGAGCAGCAGGTGCCCCTCGGGGAATAAATGCACACCCGAGGAGTGCGGTGCCGATGCTGCTCGTCGCTCCCATCGAGTTTGCTCTATTGGTAGGGAAACTGCAGTTCTGCTGCTGTTCCGTCCTTGACCGAACCCCGCGAAGGCGGCGCGTCGATGGGTGCAGCAGTTCCTGGGGGCTGCCTGGCACCCCAGGGCACCCGCGGCTCGCAGCTTGTGCCTCCGAGTACGCACATAGAGTGATGCATAGACGGAGCGCCTGCATCTTCGCAAAGCGCCGAAATCGGGGTCGGCACACCCCTGCCGCCCCATCGAATCGCCACGGTTCAGAAAGAGAGCAAGGGACGGCCCGCAGCATCCCCTGGATCCCGAGACCCCTCTCCACACGGTGTCTCTGTGCCCTGGGGGGACAGAGAGAACGTTTGGCGACTGTGCCCTTTTTCTCAGCCTGCAAAGGACTGTCATCTGCCGCCGCGGTGGACGGGCAGAAGTTGACCCCGCTAACTGCTCCCGCGACGGGCACGGGCCCCCAGCGTAGCCCCGCAACGATCCGAGGCCGGGGAAGAGCATCCCTCGTCCGACTCGGCCTTCAGCTGGGGGCACGGGCAGCCCCGAAGGACCGTTCCGTTGTCTCAAAACCAACAAACGAACGAACAACGACCCCCCAGAAAAACGAAAACCAAACCGCCAACTAAGCATCCTCCCAGAAAGGGCACCTGGCACAGTGCTGGTGCCTACCCGGGCCCGAACCTCGGCAGGAGCGCTTCCGGGAGCGACGGCCTCGGGGAATGGAGGTCCCGGAGCTTCGTCCCGCCGCCGTAAGGGGCCGGAGCTTGCCCGCTGCCGTGCCCCGGCTTGGAGCCGCACGCCCTCAGGAAACAGGCCGAGAAAGCGATATCCCTGTCTTTTGCCGTCGGGGCCGCTCTGTCGGGGCTGCGCTCTGTGCCGCAGTTGTCGCATTACCCCGGGGGAAGTTTATCTGGGGAGGAGGGGAGCGGGCAAGTACTTACGGGCGAGGGCGGCGGGGCTCATGGCCGCTCGGAGCCGCTCCGGACCTGCCCTGGGGCGGCCGGGCTTAAGAGGCGTCCGGCGGGCGCAGGACAATGGCCGGGGAGGAGGGGGCCGGCGAGGGCGGCAGGAGGCGGGGAGGGGACGGGGCCGCCCGCCGCCGCTCTCCCCCGCCGGTCCTGCTCGCTCCGCCCCCCCGTGTCTGGCGTAAACCCGGCGCCGGGCTAAAAGAAACGGCGAGATACCGGCGGCCGCGGCTGGTGGCCGCCGTGCCGCGCCTCGCCCGCGGACGGCTCGCCGGTGCCGGCGGCATCGCCCGGCCCCGGCCCCCCAATCCCGGCCCGTCCCTCCCCGCCGCGCCATGTCGCTAAGCCCCAAGCACACGACGCCCTTCTCGGTGACCGACATCCTGAGCCCGATGGAGGAGAGCTACAAGAAGTTCGGCAGCATGGACGGGGCGGGCGGGCTGGGCGCGCCCCTCGGGCCTTATCGCCAGCCGCCAGTGCCGCCGGCCGCAGCCGCAGCCGTCCCTCAGCACGTCGTGGCCGGTGCCACCGGGGCAACCGCTTACCACATGCCCCACGGCGTCTCCCAGTTCCCGCACGGTGCCGTCGGGGGCTACTGCAACGGCGGATTGGGCAACATGGGTGAGCTGCCCGCCTACCCCGAGGGGATGCGCAGCGGAGCGGCGGCGGGAGGCGGCTGGTACGGGGCCGGCGGCGACCCTCGCTATTCCAGCAGTAAGTGCGGGCGAGGGGCAGTGGGTGAGAGGTGGGCGAGTGGCGGGTGGGGTAACCACTGTCCCCGACGGGGCGGCAGCAGGTACTGAGTCGCTTGTTCCACTCAGTCTCCAGATTCATGGGCCCGTCAGCAGGGATGAACGTGGCCGGGATGGGCGGCCTGAGCGGCATCGCCGAGGGTGCCAAGGCCATCGTGCCGCTTCACACGGCCCCGCGGAGGAAGAGGAGGGTGCTCTTCTCCCAGGCGCAGGTCTACGAGCTGGAGCGGCGTTTCAAGCAGCAGAAATACCTGTCGGCGCCGGAGCGGGAACACCTGGC
This sequence comes from Tricholaema leucomelas, assembly GCA_013400475.1. Classification (NCBI taxonomy): domain Eukaryota; kingdom Metazoa; phylum Chordata; class Aves; order Piciformes; family Lybiidae; genus Tricholaema lacrymosa; species Tricholaema leucomelas. Next base: position 60,000 of record WAAF01016893.1, read on the forward strand.
CAGCCTGATCCACCTCACCCCCACCCAGGTGAAGATCTGGTTCCAGAACCATCGCTACAAGATGAAACGCCAGGCCAAGGACAAGGCGGCCGCCCAGCAGCTGCACCCCGACGGTAGCAGTGGCCTCTGCCAGCAGCACTCTCCGCGCCGTGTAGCCGTACCCGTGCTAGTGAAGGACGGCAAACCCTGCCCGCCTCCGGGAGCAGGTACCCCGGCCCCAGGACAGCCTGCCCCGCCGCCCCCGGCCCCCTCCTCAGCCGGGTCGCTGCCCGCCGCCGCTCCCCCCGCCGCTGCCCACCCGCATCCTGGCTCGCTGGGACAAGCAGCCGACCTGGAGGAGCTCTCGCCCAGCCCGCCGGCGCTGCACGGCCAGGTGCCCGCCCTGGCTCAAATGGACTCGGGAGGCGTCGACTACAACGGCGGCATGGTCAGCCCCAACCTGCTCTACGGCAGGACATGGTAATAATCCTTCTGTCTGTCCGTGTGTCCTTTCCACCCCTGCCCCGGCGTCGCCCTCGCCCTCCGGGACTGGTCCCGACGCTTAACCCGGCCCGGTGAGGTGCCTGCGGGGAGTCCCAACAGCGGCCTACGGGTCTCCATCTCGTCCGCGCCTCACCCCCACCCCTCCTCCGGCCCTCTGGCCTCTCTTCGTGGTTTTGATTTTTACTTTCCGGGCTTTTTTGAAGCTTGGACCCAAAGGCAGAGCCGCGGCGTGGGAGTGTGGCCACGCGTGGACGTGGGGCTGTACCGCTACTTTCGTGTGTGTGTGTGTGTAAGTGTGTGCATGGACGTGTGCATGTGTGCGTGTGTGCACACGCGTGTCCGTGGCTCCGTGTCCCGTCTACCTTCCTGAGGAGGCTCGCCCGGGAAAGCCAGCCCGATGGGGCGTCCGGCCGGCCCAGCGGGGTGTGGGAAGATCCAGGAGGGTACAGGGGGGGTGCCGGGGGCGGGGGGTGGCCCGCTCCGGCCTCAAGTCTCCTGCGGGCAGCCAAACCCGGAGGCAGGTCGGGTCCCGTACACCTTACAGTCCCACTGTACGCAAACAATAAATCTTCTGAAGTGGAACTTATCTCAGCAGAATTAATTTTGTAAGGGTGCCCCTGAAGTGCAATTTCATTATTATTTGATTGGAGGTAAATTGAATTGTAACTCAAGGTTGAGGAGGCGGCGAGCGGGGCGAGCGGCCGCTGCCTTTTGGAGGACGGGGAGCGGCCGGAGCAAGAAAATAAACCAAAATAAACCAAATCCAAGGCTGGCAGCGGCGGAGGGAGTTTTGGCAGAGGAGCTCTCGGACGCCGATACGCAAATTCAAGGGGGAAAACTGGTTTTATCGTTATCGTTAATTATTACTTAGTAAATGAATGTACGGGCACGATGCGCGCCTTGCGCCCCCGCCGCTAACGCCGGCACTTGTCTGAACATCCGAAGAGCAGCGGAGACGATGGAGATTCCCGGGATTCCCGGGATTGGACAGCGGTTCCCTTCCGGGAAAGGAGGGGATCGGGCCCCTCGCAGAGGAGGGAAGAACGGCGGCGGGAAGCGGAGGGACGGATCAGGGCAGCGGAGTCTGTCCCCTCGCCTGTTAAATCCCGGAGGAAATTCCCGAGGAAACGCTTATCGGAAGTTTTCGGCATTCCCCCCCCACACACTTTTTTTTTTTTACAATAAAAGGAAACGTTGTTCTCACGACTTAGCTCTTTCCTTCTCATTCTACCTACGGATGCGGTTTCACTGGCCCTGGACGCCAACCCTCTCGTTTTTCCACTTTCTCCAGAAGATTTCGTTCCATCTCCTCTGCCACCCTCGGGGTGGGGATCCGCTGAACCCCAGCCCCTCCGGCTTTCCCAGCCTCGAGGGCTGGGCTGTGCCGTACAGGAATGATTCTGCGGTGGAAAAACAACCCATTTCAGGGAACAACCCCGGGGCTGCGGAGGGACGGGAGGGATTCCGACCATTAGCCTTCCGGGGCAATGTGTAGGGACCCCTATGTCTCTCCCCGCTTTCACGGGAGATGGCAGGATGGGGATGAACCTTGAGAAGGGTTGAAGCTACAACCCTCCAAGAGCATCAGAATCAGCTCCAGCCTGCAAAATACACATACAGAGATCGAGCAGCTTCACGACTTGCAAAGGTATCCTGTTCCCAAGGGCCATCCTCAGACCCCCCAGTGGCTCTGGATGCTAGAGTACACGGGGATGTAGCCTGAGCAGGGAAATACAGACGGTCCAAGGAGAGGTGATGCTCCACAATCAGGCTCAGCTTCCCACCCCTTCGCAATGGAGCAGAGCAACCAAAGCTCCTGGCCAAGCACGGTGCTCCAAGTATTGCTTTGAGGATGTGGGTCTCAGTGCTGAGGACAGGCTCTTATTGGGAGCACCATCCAACTGGGGCTCATAACTTGCAGCCTGGGCAAGTGGTATTCTACGGAAACAAGCACGTTGCAGTCCCTCAGAATGTTTATCCATCCCCATTTTTATAACCTTAACACCAGCACCCCAGGCTCATCCTCAGGAGTGTGAGGATGAACCACACGGCTTCTTCCTCCAGTCCCACACTCAAACCTTGCATTTGCATGAAAATTCACGTTTTGTTCTGCTCAGAAAAAGCAAAATTACTTTTTCTGAGACTCAAATATTTCCCCAGCCAAGGGAGAAGGCAGTTGGCAAGGGCTGGTGGCAGTTCCCAGCTCCGGGCAGGATGGCAACTCTTTAGCATTACAATGAAAGATTCTGCTCCACCCTCAATCACTTGAAAATAATGAATCCAGTTTCATGATTTCTTTCTCCCAAGGTTACCCCAGTCTGGTCCCCCTTGTTGCTGGCAATTAACATCTGGGCCTTGGAGGGTAGGGGCTGAAAAACCACCATGCCTTGCAACCTCCTTCCTCTAGCCCCGGAGTTCACCCATGTATAAAGTAAGCACCTCTATAAGGGAAAAGTCCAAGTGTGGCACAAGGAAAAGAGGTTTTATTAGCAGCCCAAGGAAAAGTTGGTCCAGTAGCAGCTTCAGCACTGCTCATTCACCCGGGTGCTTTTGCCTTTGTTTAATCATAAGGGGAAAAAAAAAAAAAGATTAATTCCCCCCAAATGAATGTCTTAGATATTTATGTACACAAATTTATAACAACACGTTTTGGAGGATGAGTGGAGGAAAATAAAGCATCTGCTACCGGTCAGAATTTCAAAAGCCACTTTTATAAAGCAAATAAAAAATATTTAGTGATTTGGTACACTGACATGGAAAAAGCCCTAGAAAGAGTGCTAAAAAGGAATGGAAACTCTGGACTCCATGGCCGGTTTAAATTATATATCAAAACAGACAAAACACACTGCCCCTGCTTATCTTACAATTACAATAAACCCAGTCAAAAACAGGCACCAGTTAGAAAAGTTGAAATGCTTTGCTTCAGAGTCCAAAATAATCTCCTCTCTCTCTGTGAGGAATACGAGAGAGCATCCAAGCAGGAGCACCGACAGCGCTGTCTTTACACGCCGTGCTCCACAGGCTGTCTGCTGGGACTGGCCCCAGGAGTGGGCACAATCCTGGTTTTGAGGTGTTCTTTCAAACTCTTGTCTGTCCATGGGCTCTTCTGGGCAAAGGAAAGGATGTCTGGAGCTCAGCAGAGCTTGCACACGTATTAAAGACAAACCAGCGCTCCTGCCTCGCCAACTGCCCTGCGGGCGAATCGGCCAGTCTAGCTGACTTGGATTTTGCCATATGCTCTATTCCGAACCACACAACCCCCCCTAGAAAGAATAATCAGTAAGAAATGCGCACATTTAAAACACGTATCAGGGTTTAAAAACTACAGATATTATTTTTTAAAGGATTTCTTGTTGTGTTGTTGTCTTCTCCCCCAAACAATAAAAGAACAAAAAAGAAAAAAATGCCCAAATATTTTCTAGACATAAAAAAAACAAAAAAAATCCAAGAGGAGCTAATTCCAGCTGTATCTTCCTGAGGGAGGTGGCAGAGGGTAGGGCCTCCCAGGGCCGTATGCCTGCAAAGAAACAAAAGCAAGGGTTTATTTTTTGGATTAACATCACAGTAAACAAGTTGAGGGAGCTGTGGGCGCCACATGAAAACGGAACAATGCACCCTTCGTGCAGGAAGGGCTGGCGGGCAGGGGCTGACCCGCTCTGGGTGGTGTTTGCAGCCCCTCTCTCAAAACAGCCTGTAACCTCCCGCTGAAGGAGAGCACTTCTGTGCTCAGCACCATCCCCACCTCCCAGCTGTACCAGGGGAGAGGAGCAACATCTCCAAACCGGGACTAAATCCACCAAAAGACAGCGCTTAGGGGATGAGTTAACGTCCAAACTGCAACACCTCTGTGTTCCCTGCTGCCAGCAACACGGGAAGCAGAGAGGTACAAAATATTAGAGTCAAATATCTGTGTATGTACACACACACCTCTGAAGGGCAGATGTGAGAAGAGAATTGTTAATTCCCACAGAAACACAGACTTTGCAGTACATAAACACACACACTTCACTCAGTGATGAGGCAAAAGTAATTTTTGTGGACTGGAATATTGCTGCAAGATGTAGGATTAATAAGCATGGCTGCTGTTTTATTTTTTATTTCTCTCCACTAGCAGCTTTTTTCCTTTAGTTTAAAGCTAAAGTCAGGCAGATATATTTACAAGATTAGTATTTGAAAGATAAAAGTCTATATATTATTTTGCAGCACAGTATTTGTTGCAGAAGCAGCATCTTCCAGTACTCGTTTTAAATTACAGGTAAAAGATGTCCAAATCTCATCTTGGAAATGGCCCCCTGGTAGGTAAATTCTGTTATTTCAATCTAGATGAGGCACTCTGTACATCAGCTATCCAGTGGGGGAAATCTATCTATCTATCTATCTATCTATCTATCTCAGAGAGCCCACGAAACATATAAAATGGATTCAGAAGGGGATATAGTGCAGTGACTGGGCAGTTAATTAAACAGGATGCACTAACGACGGCTCTAAGGCTTTTGTCTGCTGCTTACTTGGAGGTTTTTTGGTGGGCAGGGGAAGAGTGGCTTCCCTTTTTATTCCTTTCAGGGAGAAATCCATCTTTGCCCTGTCCTAAGGGGGCTGAAAGTGAGTAAACCTTCATTGGGGAGGGTTTGCTGCAGCCTGCTCATGCCAGGCAACCTAGAAAGTGCTTCTGAGCAGAAACCAGTTTGTTAGACTCTGTTTTTCTTTGCGCTTGGTTTCAGGTTTGACTATTGTTAATAAAAAAAGGAAACAAACAGACTACATCTCTTGGAAAAAAAAAGTCCAGTTACAAAAGTAGCAGCAATCCCTGCACAGTGAGAGATGTGACAGCCGCACAAGATATTTATCTGGATATTGTGGTGCATGCTACAACAGACTGACAGAAAATTGCCCTAGGAAGATGAAGTTTATTCTTCAGTTCTCTGGACCCACTGCCAGAGAACAGCCCCTATCCATGGCAGTTGCATTAATTTTGTAAGCACTTTGTAGCAGTGGTTTTATTAACCTCTTCAGACCATGTTCTGTGTGCTGTAAAAAAAGAATTCAGAGGTGAAAGGGAGCAAAGATAATTATTTATGCTGCTATGTGTCACCACTTCCACTTGAATCCCTTTTCAAGGCTTTAAAGCTTTGAAATTTACAGGCAGCAACGTGAAATTCAATTATTGGTTTGGCATCCTAAACCCTTTAAGGTAGCTTCCAATTTTACTCCAGCGCTGTCAGCTCCCAGGAAATAATGACATTGGAAAGTTCATTTGACAATAAACAAAAAAACCTCCAACTGAACCCAAATAAAAAAAATTAAAGAGAGATAAAATCCAGTTAGAAAACAACAGAAATGCAAAGGACATTTTAAAGGAAACCCACCTGAGCTGAAAAAGCTGTCCTTAATAACCATCATGGATGTGAACACACATTAAACCATCACCACCCCCCACTTCTAACTTGGTTTCACCAGGTGAACTAAAGACTGTGCTGTTACCACAGCTCCTCTGTAACCACCCAGGTGGCAAAGAGACAGAATGCTGTGAGGGCAGAGGCTTCCTGGCCCTGCCAGGCTTGGAGCTGCATGCGATGCCGTGAGACCCCTCTAATTAGGAGGTGGCTTTCCAAAGGTGAACTACCAGGGAACATGTTTGTTTTTTTTTTCCTTGAGCCCACACTGTAACTTTCCTCAGCTTACCCTCTGGATCCCAACTGTAGCTGTCTCACGTAAAGATTGAAGGTCAGGAATGGACTAGTTTAAGCACAGCAAAGTGACTCACAGAATGGTTTGGGTTGGAAGGAATCCTGAAGATCATCCAGTACTAACCTCCACTGCCACAGGCAGGGACACCTGCACCAGCTAGGACACAGGAGCAGCATGACATTTCTTTCAAGCATCTATTTACCAGCTCTCATCAAATAACACCCAGCACCAAAATTCTCCACTGATAGAGATCAGTGTCATTATGCATTTACTCCTTTTTCTCCAGTGCAAGTAGATCTGTGCAAGACAAGATGAAAGTTTTGAAAACTAATCCTATCAATAACCCTCAACCACATCTGAAATATATCTAAAAGCACACTGGGGACTAGTTGTGCAGCACAGCCAGGATTTCAACCTCACTGCTACTATTATTCCCCACGTAATGAAGGCATTCAGCCTAACGTGATCATAACCCACACTGTGTAGTTTTGCTTACAGCCAAAACCAGTCCTGTAAGGATTTGTACTGGCCATGCTTCCCCACTATAGTTGGAAGAAGTGTGCGTGGTGGCATACTTGTCTCTTTTTTCCTCTGCTTCTTACTGCAACATCACTGTGACAACAGAACAAGCTACAGGCAATCCCTACTTCAAGTCTCAAAAGCCTCCACTATACTAAAAATGCTTGAGGGTGGGAGCTGGGGGGGTGGAAGCAGGGAGTCTGCCTACTGCTAACCAGGGTTTAAGATTTGGGAGCACTGAGGCAGACTGCTCGCTGGCTATAGAGCTTTTCAGCAGCACCCTGTAATCCTGCTGTCGGCAGACAATGCCGAGAGTGGTATTAGCAGCTCACAGGCTGTTTCTGCTGGGCTTCAGTCCTGAATCAGACACAGAAAGCACAAGGTACTGCAAAAACAACCTTCTTTGCAAAGGCCAGAGGCTCTTCTCGTCCCAGTCTGGGTTGCCAGCACATGTTTTTATTGTGTTAGCTGCCTCCAACTCCTGCACCAAAACAATGTCACCGTGAAGAAGTGGCTGTGGCAGTTAAACGCTACCTGAGCCTCCCACTCTGCACAGAAAAGGTAACAGAAAATGGACAAACAATCAGGGAAGTGGCAAAAATGTTGCAAGAAGGCTTTCACACATGCTACAGTTTCAACGGGTTGTACTTGCAGCCCCTGGTGTGTAAGCAATAGTCCAATGAGCACATAACATCTATACCCACATGAAAATTACTCTCTGCTGTCAACAGCATGGAGAAACAGCCCCAACAATCTAACCCCAAAACAGGCTGTGCTGGTGACAGAAATGGCTCTGCACTGGGCCGGCGGGCAGAAAGGAAAACTAAGAGCATACATCAAAAAATTACTTGTCTTGAAGGCATTTATAAGAGATACTGAACAGGAGATGAATTTCTACCAGTTCGTGCCTTAGTTTCCACACAGAGGACCAGGAAATAGCGCTGATATCAAGCTGATTCCTCCTCTTTCCCCAGCAGTGGTCGCTCACCTTCCCACAGTCGAGTTCTAACTTACCCAAACAGCACCATAACTTGAAGTTTAGTACAAGCATCTGAAATGTTCTTTAAGCTACAGTAAGAGACTGTAAATATTTGCATGTCTAGTACAAAAGTGCATGCAGATCATGTTTTCACTGACAGCACACACACAAAACCAAACAATCACCTAAGCAGAATCCTCTGCTGTTTTCAAGAAGCATTTTCACTCTGTGACATTTTCATGAACTGATGACAAAGTCACCTCTAATTTCAGATGAGGTTCTCTTATCACCATCATTTGATTTCATTTAACTGCACAAAGCTATTTTCACAGATGTGTTTATTTCACTGCCTACCAGAAGCTAACACTTGCATTTAAGTAGTTTTTCAGCTAAGAACTAATAAACATTAGAGGTGAAAAATGGATGAAGTTGTAAGCACCTATACTTTAAACACAGTGGGAAGAAACCCTTCTACTCCTAAAATGTGTGGCTGAAGATGACTCTGGTTGAAATACTTGCCTTCATATAATGCTTTCTCTGTGTGTTGTGACTCGGCAGCACATTTGATTCAGTTTTAAGTGGTGGCACAGTCATGGCACAGGCCGTTTGGCACATGGAGGGGGTGATCAAGGCTGGGAAGCTTGTATCAGTGCTATCCCTGGTGATGTCAGTTCTAGGGTCAGAAACACCTCCCTGCACTGTGTGCACTCTTCACACGAAGAAAGCTTGACTCAGGAGAACAAAACAGGCAAAATGGTGCAGTGTCTCCATACCTGTCTTCCCCTGTCCATCCGATCTTCAGGTCTCTGTGGGTAACCCATGGGTCCGCCTAGCCCCTGGTACTGGTTTGGTGGGTACTGGTTTGGGGATTGCAGCATGCGGTTCCAGGCAAGAAGAGGAGCAGCCCCAGCAGTTCTGCACGAAGAAGAAACACACTGCAGCATGAATTTAGTTCCCAGAGATAGTTTCGCACCACAACCACCAAATTTCCATACTCTTGCATGATAAACAATCTGATTTGTCCCACAGTTTGATATCATCACATCCACTGCCTGTGGTGCTACTGTCAGTGGTGACGTTGTTAGAGACAAATCAGGGAAGGGACAAGATCTGCCAAGATTCTCTGCCCAAAAGGCCACATCCACTTACTGCTTCCCTCATCACAGCTTGAGCGCTACAGAACCAGACATTACCACAGGCAGCAAATTCAGTTTTGCACATCAGAAACTTTTTGCATCCCTCGGAAGGATTCCTTCCCTCTTTTATTTCAGGGACAAATTTGCCAGTTTACTGAGCAGCACCAGCAAAGACAGATTAAACCCCAGATATCCCCAAGTTAGCTAAATGTAACACACCATCCAGAGGGTAAACATGTGGGACACGGGGAGAATGAGGCTTTCTTTTCTAAATGTCCAGACTCTTTCTGGGAGTCCATTCTTTCTAGTTAATTGCAGGTTGCAAATGAATTCTTATGGCGAGTATTCTGAATCTAGGGTAGGGGCCTTGGCTGCTTTTTCCCATCCATTATTCTGCTCAATATGTCAGAAGGTCTGATCAGGAAGAAACCTTTTCAAGTTCTATTGATGCTGTTTTCAATTGACCATGGTGACCTAGCAACATAAGCACTAATTGGCATGGACTGACTGACATTTGGTGTACAGTTTATATGGGAACGTAAATTCAACCTCCATTATAACCTAGTTTGCCAGATTACTGACAGCAAGAAATGTTTTAATTGCCTTCAAGTACCTATTCTAAGGTTACAATTATAAAAGCAACAGGTATAATGCAGCCAATCATTGTTTGATTAAAAATATTTAGAAAAATGCTATTGCCATGATCTGGTCTTTAAAGCTGAGCACGGCTGTAGTGCACAATTCCTTACAGAATTCATAGCGGTTATGTTTTTCAGTACAATATACTGTTGTAAAAGGGAAAAAACAACCCCAACGCACTGGATAGTTGAGACAGTTAATCTTCTCTGACCCCTGTTTAAGAGAGAAGCAGCTGAAGGGCGTGCAGCCAGTGCTGAGAGGCAGAGAACAGCAGAAAGCACGAGTGTTGCAGCTCATTTCTACCTGTGGCACTGCTGAACTCAAACTTACTGCCTAGATTCACTGGATTAAAGTGGTGGGATTTCAGCCTTGGAGGAGTAACCCTGCCCAGGGGGTGAAAGATGTTCTTTCAAACACAGAGAAAGGATGGAGGACTCTCATGAGAAGGGAGAACTCATCAGCTGTAGTGTGTTGGATAAATTGAACTTTGAGCAACTGAGGAAATGGTGGCAGGAGAGGGAGGACTGTTAAACACACACTATGCCAGCTGGGGCAGAGGCAAAATAGGAATCGAAGCAGATTAAGATTAAAATTAATGAAAAGGGGAATTCTGAAGTTGAAGGCTTCCTGGTTTTGGATGCAAATGGCCTTTGGTTTCACACTGAAGTTGCTTGACCTGGTCAGATTAAGACCTATCTGAACTTACTGAATAGGCTGCCCAGGGATGTAGTTCAGGCCCCATGCCTGGCGCTATTCAAGGTCAGGCTCAACAAGGCTCTGAGCAACCTGATCTAGTGAAGCATGTTCCTGCTGACTGCAGGGGAGGAGGGACTAGATGAGCTTTGGTGATCCCTTTCAACCCAAACCATATTATGATACAGAAAGGCAATGAAAACTCCTGTCACCTCCAGAAAGGAACTAACTTCATTCTTGTGTATAAAATATGAGCTTTATCTGATAAGTATTCAAACAGTAAATGGTGATGTGCAGTCAATGTACTAAATCTGAACATTGATAAGACTGAACTGTGTGGTTTTATTCTTACCTTCAGAGGTAAGCTTAGAAATCTACAATGTTACCCAAATGATTGCTTAGGAGGAGCAATACTGGATTTAAACTAAAGGCATATTACACTTTCAGGGACCAAACACTCCAACATCAGTATTCTAAGTATGATATTCCTTTGAGTACCAACGCTTTTTCTTCCCATTATTCCCAGACAACAGCATCAGCATCCTCCAGCAAGAATACACTGCTCAGCCTTGAGGAAAACCACATGGAATTATCTAAATGACCTCATCTCTAGGATTTCCATCAACAGTCACTGTCTCTATAAGGCTGCTTGTGATAAACATTCTGTGATCCCAATGACCACAAGCCAACACTTCCTACCTGCCTGGAATGGGAGTTCCACACAAATTTCATTTGACATTCATAAGCACTTGGCAAAGAATTTCAACTTCTTATTTCATTAAAGTGCTGCTCCGGAATCCAGGGAGGTGGAAAAGGTTAACCAGCACAGTGGTGGTGTCACCATTCTTGAAGGTGTTCAAGAAAGGTGTGGACATGGCACTTTGGGGCATGGTCTGATGGTCATGCTAGTGTTAGGTCAATGGTTGGACTCAGTGATCTCAGAGGTCTTTTCCAGCCAAAACAATTCTGTGATTTTTTGTAATTAATGAAAAGGTGGGTTACTTAGTTTCAACACAGCACAAATATCACTACAAAGTTGGGGCATTTTTTGCTTTGAGGACCTGTGAAAGAGCGAATATGGTGATTTTCAGTTAGAACCCAAACATATCCTAGAGAATAAAACCAAAAAGTTCAGGTTTTTGCCTGGCAAACAGGAAATCCAAGTCCTTATAGCACTTCACTTCATGTTCATCTAGTGCCACTACTAACTGGTGATGCAAATTACCTGAGGGTGGAAATCTGTATGCAGCAAAGAGTGACAAAGAAGAGCTGTGCTACTTGGAAAGTAAGTTACTCAAACACACTGTCCAGAGCTGCAATAACTTAAAACCAAACTAAATCAGGGATAGCTAAAATACAGCACAACATTTCTGTGCTGCAACCTCAGGCTCTTTGGAAATCTCTTTCCAGAGCAGATTAAACAAAAGGATTTGCTTTCCTGGCAGGCTCCTTGTTCATCCCTGATGTTGGAAATCAAGGGTATCACAATCTCCTGCAACCCACTTCATCTGAAAAGGATGGAGCAGGGGGTGGCCCTTCTTGCAATTACTTTCTTCTCATCGGCAGAGGTGCTGGAGAGCAGAGATTCTTTGCTCCCAGAACTGCATTGGCAAGCAAGGACAGCCCAGGGGGCAGCAGGAAACTCACAGTTCCCAAGGAATTAACCAGGAAACTAAAAACCTCTTGGGGAGATTTCAGGTCAACAGATTCAGCCATTTTACCATGGACCAAACCTATGTTTCTTTTTAAACTTTCGCTTAAGTCCCCATGTTGCACCAGAGGAGGTCTAGGTTTGATACTAGAAGAAACTTCCTCACTGCAAGGATTCTCAAAACATTGGAACAGGATATCTAGGGATATCCCTGGAGATGTTTCAAAGACACAGAAATGTGGTGTTGAGGAACATGGTTTAGCATCAGACTTGGTAGAGCTAGAGAATGGCTGGACTCAATGATCACCATCCTTGGAGGTGTTCAAGAACCATGTGGACGTGACACTCTGGGAAATGGTTTAATGGCCATGGCTGTCTTAGGCTGATGGTTGGACTCAATGCTCTTAGAGGTATTTCCAACCAAAACGATTCCAGGATTTTATGGTTCTATCTCTGTATGGCCACTAACTCAACACTGGCTCTAAGCATCTGTTGATTGGTTTCCTAAACCAAACACTTTCCAAGAACATGGCAAAATTGCTTCTCCTCAGCACTGGAACTGGCAAATTAGTGGTTTTCACACACCACTTGAGGCATAGCAGATCACCAGAGGGAGGAAGTGTTGTAAATACACTATCACAGAAACATCGGGTTGGAAAAGCCCCTCAGGATCACCAAGTCCAACCTAGAACCCTACTCTACAAGGATCACCTTAAACAATAGCCCTAAGCACCACATCCAAACCACCCTTAAACACATTCAGGGTTGGTGACTCCACACCTCCCTGGGCAGCTCATTCCAGTCTCTGACCACTCTCTCCCCAAAAACGTTTTCCTGATGTCCAATCTAAACCTCCCCAGCCTCAGCTCGAGGCCATTCCCCCTTGTTCTATCTCCAATTACCTGTGGGAAGAGCCCAGCAGCAGCTTCTCCACAATGTCCCTTCAGGTAGCTGTACACAGCAATGAGGTCTCCCCTCTTTTCACACTAACTATCCCCAGCTCCCTCAGTCTCTCCTCATTAGATTTATTCTCCAGGCCCTTTCCCAGCTTCGTTGTCCTCCTCTGGACCTGTTCCAGCACCTCCACATCTCTCTTGTTTTGCAATGCCCAAAACTGAACACAATACTCAAGGTGTGGCCTCACCTGAGCCAAGTACAAGGAGACAGTCAGCTTCCTACTCCTGCTGGCCACAGCGTTTTTAATACAAGCCAGGATGCCCTCAGCCTCCTCCTCCTCCTCAAACTAAACAGCCCCAGCTCCCTCAGTTGCTCCTCATAAGACTTAGTTTCCAGGCCTTAGAGACTCAAAAACTCCAACAGCATTCTCTAAAGCTCTCTAAAGTTTATTTCCTAGGTGAGGGTAATACATCTTCAATTGAAAGTCACCTCGGGGGACACCAGTTGCCTTCAGTTTTGGCGCTGAAGAATGCTGCCACTCACACAAGGCCAGCTGGCAGGTTAGGTAGAATGACAAACACTACCTCACCTGCAAAAGTTATTTGAAACACCTGAACAATGTGTGGTCACTTCTAAAAATACCAGTGCAAATCAAGAACACTAACCTTGTGATAGGATTCTGACTTGAGAGTTAATTAGTAAATAAAAAATGACTAAATGTGTGTTTTAAGTGAGAAACAAACACAACTCCTGGCTGAAAGAGTTTATTTGTACGTGAAATGATAAACTCTTCTGCTTAGCAAAACTAACCAGCCTGGTAAACAGCATTCAAGAATAGCACTGTAAAAATAATGACCAGCTGCAGCCCTGTAGCAGTATTTCACAAAAAATACTGCTATATAAAATGAGTTTAAAAGGTGTGGGAATAGCAACTCCCATGGACAAAGTCACATTAAAGTTTGTCAAGCAAGATGAATGCAATATTCCATCTAGATGTGGCACAGGATAAGAAAGCTGGACTTATTTCAACAGGGATCAACATGGTTGCCATGGAACCTACAGGGAGCTCAATAAATTCTCCCAAAGCTGGTATTTTCAATGGTTAACAGTTGCAAATAAAACCATGAAAGAAAAAAAAAGTTGTGCCTCAAAAGAGAAACTTCCAAGACCTTGCAGAGGCTCTGCTTCCTCCATAAATACAAACAAATATCATTATTCATGGCCTTCCCAGGTATAAAGTCCATCTGACTTAAGGATGTACTACCTATCAATGAAGGAAGGCACGTAAAACATCCCTTATTATCAAACCATGTCACATTCCTTCTATTCGATGGCACTTATTGGACTGCGGATTCCATAATCCTTCCCTGAGTCCCTTCTGCATTTAATTCAGTTCAGCCTTAAGTAGTTAAAGAAACTGTTTTCAGTGGCAACTAATAACTACTGACCTACAATGACACTGCCCTACAATAGGCTTGTCAGGCCTGAAAAACTTGTACCAAAGAAGCTGATTAGGACTTCAAGAGGTTTGTAGCAAGAATCAATGGCTGGTCTGTACTAATGCTGCGGTTGCAGCACAGGAATGATAAAAGTGGAACACCATTAGTTATGCCTCATTAAGCTCCACAGCCCTCCTTAAAAAGAAATTTGTTTAGCCTGTCCAAAATCTAATGCAGTTTTAAGCTCTCTGTGTTCAATTTCATAGCATCTCAAAAGCTTCAATAAGATAAAGGCCAAAGAACCAAGAACGGTACCAAAGCACCAACAGTAAAGTTAATTTTGAAGTCTGAGTTTTAATGGAAAGTGTTTTTGCCTTTTTTTTTTTTAATACAAAGTACTCAAGCCTTTTAAGAGATAAACATAGTGCACTCACAAAATATAAATAAATCATGAACATTAATTAACTTTAAAACACCTGCTGGACAGTGTGATTTCAACAAATTTAAACAGCAAAGTTCAAAACAAAGAGAAAAAAACAGGAGAAAAATAAGCAAAGAAAAAAGATTTTAAAAAAGAAAAGGATTAAGAAACAAACTAAAGGAAAAACCCCATGAGAAACAAACAAAAAAAAAAAAACAACAAACCCCAGTGAGGAAAAAAGAAAAAAAGGAAAGAAGAAAACCCCAAACAACCCACAACTTAAAGAGAAAAAAAACCAACAACAACCAAAAACAAAGAGGAGAAAAAAAAGAAACGAAACACAACCAAAAGTGAAGAAGGGGAAAAAAACAGCAAACAAAAACAAAGAGGCAGAGGGGGGGGTTGAGGGGGGGAACCCAACCAAACTAAAACAAAGGAAAAAACCCACAACCAAAACCAAAGAGAAAAAAAACAACACCAAACACAAAAAAACCAAAGGAAAAAGCCAGTTGTGAAGCTTGGCAGAACCAAGTACATCCTCCTGGCCATGTATTACTCAACTTCATTCCTCCCAACTTACCTTTGTGGAGTCTGTGGAAATAAGGGTGTAGGACCTCGCCAAGCCTCCTGGGGTCTAAGATCTAGAGAGTGAACCAAAATGATAGCATTAAAAAGAGCAAAGATCCTTAAAGAACTGTGATCTGCTTACTCTTGGAGGTGCCTGAGAAGTTGTTTTAAACAGAAAAGCTCAAACTGGATTTATACCTCACCGAACACAAATTCACTGAGCCATGGGTTACCGCTGCTGATTTTGGTAGAGTCCCTGCGGCCAGCAGTAGTAGCAAGCTCAGGATTAAGAAAAATGGTGACTTTTTGTCTTGTTTGGGTTTGCTAAGCTTCAAGTCAGAAGAAGAATGGACTTTAAATGCTGCAAGTAGCACTGGTCAGTACTTGGGCACTTCTCTTGAGTTTTTAGAAATGCAGCCCCATGTCTGTCACCATAACAACCTAAGACTTCATTTAATGTATATACTTCTTCCAAGTTCTTCCAGCACTTTACTGCACACACACAAAAATATATATATATACACCACTGTGTCATCATCACCACACACCATGTTTGTGAGCAACAAACAGTCAAATTACATGCAAGCTTCCCTCTGATTGGGCAGAGTTATTCTGTAGAGCAAGCTAAAAGGATGACCAGACCATGTAATAAAGCAAATAGCTCCACTTCCTTCACCTTCAAATAAATAGTTATATTACATAAATAAATAGGTTATATTTATAAAAATATAAAGCTTATGTTTGTAAGTATAATTTATACAATTGTATTCTCTATAGTCTGACACAATTATATTCTCTATACTATGATACAAGTATCTATAAATAAATATAAACTAAAAAATAGAGTTGATATTATANAGATAATAAAAAATATATCATAAATTAATCTAGACAATAATAATATAATAAAATGGAACAATATATTGTTATAATTATCATCATAAAAATCTATCCGTGATCTCTCAGACATCAGACACCAGATTACATTCAGGTTATATTTGAAGAAAGCAAAAGAATATTTTATAAGGTAACCTAGACAATAACAATAAAATATAACAATATATCATTAGCATTACTATTATAGTTTAAGTCTATTAATGGTCTCTCAGAAATCAGTCACCAATGCAAATGCAAAGTTATATTCAGGTTATATTTAAAGATGTCAAAAAATATTTTCAAAGTTAACTTGGACAGTAATAATACAACAATGACAGAATAATAATAAATATTTGATTAATGATCTTTCAGAGATCAGTCATCAGATTGTATTAAAGCCTTTCTGGCTAAGAACTTGGCCAGAGATTCAGCACTGCAGTTGTAGGAAGCAGCAAGGAGGACCACCCACTTCTCAATTGTTTCTCCTACCCAAATCGACTCCTCACAAAGATGCAGCAGTAACAACCATGCTTTAACAGACCCCACAATTAAAGGAGTGTTGTCCTTCTAAATAAACTGGGCAGTAAACAGGATAAAAGAAACGGCTAATCAATAGCTCCCCCCAGCTCGGCCCAAACACTCGAATTGTGCATCAATCAAAAGCTTCAGTTTCAGTGACACCTTTGATTCTTCTGAATGGTGTTCAAGTGTGACCTAATTTCAACAGCTGGTTCCAGAAGTTGTCTAATGGATGTGCTGTGATGGGACAGCAGTGTCCTGTTAAACTGCCAACACTGCAAGGCTGTTAAGGCTTTGCAAGAATTCGAAAGGAAAAAAAAAGCTCCCACAGAGAAAAAAATCTGTGCCTCTCTCCTAACTCTGGCTGGACGGTCTGCAGGCTGTAACCATCTGAGCCCCACAGGAACCTTCCAGGGCAGCACTTGAGCATGCAGGGGAGGGTACAAGCAGCCCCCACTGAAGAGAGCATCCTTTACATCAGGGGAAATAAATTCTGATCCCCAGCAGCTCCTCGTTCTCGCCCAGGCTTCCTCTGGGCAGAGCTAACCCAGCCCAGCAGCAGCCTGAGCTACAATTAATTTCTAGTCTGAACGTTACATGTACACTCCTGCCCCCAACACCCACAACACCCTGCCAGACCAGGAAAGGCTGAGAGAACTTTGTCCTCATAGAATGGTTTGGGGTGGAAGGCACCTTGAAGATCATCTACCTCCAATCCCTCTGCCACAGACAGGGGCACCTTCCACTAGCCCAGGTTGCTCAAGGCCTCATTCAACTTGCCCTGAACACCAACAGAGAGAGAGCATCCACAGCCTCCCTGTACAACTTGTTCCAGTGTCTCACCAACCTTAAAGAACTTCTGATTCTCCAGTCTAAATCTTCTCTCCCCAAGCTTCAATACATTCCCCTCTCATCTTATCCCTGCGAACCCTTGTAAAAAGTTCTTCCCCAACTTCTTGTAGAGCCCTTTCAGGTAATGGAAGGCTGCTCTAAGGTCTCCCCAGAGGCTTCTCAGTCTTATGAAGAGAAGGCTTAGGGTAGACTTTATTACCATGGGCTGGTACATAAAGGGTGGCTACCAGGATGACACAGGAGTCACATGGAAAAGGGGTGATGGGTAAGAATCTCATGGGGAGATTCTGAGTGGACTCCAGGTGAAAAATGTTTCATCCGGAGAGCAGAGATTGGAATCATCACCAAAGGCAAGCAGGATTTGCCTACACTGCTCAGTTTCAAGACTCAGCTTGACAGGGTGCTAGGCCAGCTCATTTCAACTCCACTGCTACATAGAAAGGTTGGAGCAGGTAATCTTTGGGGTCCCTTCCAACCTGGCATTCAGTGATTCTATGAAATACACACAGAGAGATACACACACCAATGGATGCTCATGATAAGCTCTGTTTACTTTACATGCACTGCTAGTCTAAAGCATCACAAGGACCAAAGAGGTATATGTGGCACTTTCAGTCTGCCAACCACAAGGACTTTTACACACATGAACAGGCTGTGCCTGCTTCAGTGGTGTGGGGTTTGCTCTTGATTCATGCAAGAAGAAAACCCACACCTCTAGTGCTGCCTTCAACTGAGGTGCCCAGAACTGGACACATTACTGCAGACGAGGTCTCACCAATGCAGAACAGAGGGGAAGGAAAACCTCCCTTAACCTATGGGCCACACTCCTCTGAATGCATTCCAGGATGCCTTTGGCCTTCTTGGCCACAAGAGCACATTGCTGGCTCATGGTCATCCTGTTGTCTACCAGGACTCCCAGATCCTTTTCCTCAGAGTTACTTTCCAACAGGTCAGCACCCAAGCTGTATTGATCCACGGGGCTGCTCTTTCCCAGATGCAGGATTGGGACTTGCCCTTAGTGAATTTAATTTGATTTCTCTCCACTCAGCTCTCAGGTTGGATAGCAGCAGTGCAGCCTTCTGGCCTGTCAACCACTCCTCCCAGAGTGGTATCATCAGCAAACTGGGATGTTCATCACCTCTCCATCTGTAGCTCCAAACATGTGCAGACACTGGGATGAGGGCTGCGTTTTGCCTCTGTCACCACAACCAGATTTGCAGGTCACCTAAACGTATCTCAGTTCTACTGCTTGCTAGGAGACACAACCTTCCATGAAAATATCCTGTTTTCCATTGAGAATAATGGTGATGCTCCCCCCAGCCCTCTCCTCTGCACAGATTGAGCTAGGCAAGACTCCCAAATATCAAGACAATTACACAGACTAATATACTTCGCTCCTCCCTAGTCAGAGCTTCACATTCTAATTGAAGTTTATGACCACATTTTCCATCCCACTGCCAAGGTCAAAGAGTGCTCTAGTGAGAAATCAAGCGAGGTGATGCTGGTCTCACCCTGGTAGAGCATTTCCCAGTCAGACAGACCTCTGTTTAAAGGCTAGTTAAAAACATGTGTCCTATTTAATCGCTTTCTTTGCAGCTGAAAAAGAAAGGACCCAGCTCTCTTGCTGTAAACCACATCTTTTTTTTGCAGCTCTAGGGAACAGTTTATGAAAAGAGTTTAATGAAATATCCATCAAAACATTTAAAGCCACCTTATTACTATTCATTTGTATGGCTCTGACAGAAGAACAATCTTTGAAGAGAGAAAGCTCGGAGCTGTGAATTGCACTTCAAAAAGGGACAAAAAAACCCAATAAAAACAAACCAGGAGAAGAAAAGACAATTAATATTCTCTTCACTCTTCAAAACTTGGGCATTTCCTAGAGCTATAAGGCCAAATAAACTGCTTTCTACAGCAGCTCCTCAAGTAACAATTTATCTAATCAGTGTGGCAATCAAAGATGAGACTTTTGTGTTTACTGATTGCACTAATCAAAATCACTTTTTCAAATGCAGCTAATTGACAAGTTTACTGACTGGAATGAAAAGTCAGAAATCAGATCTCCTGTGCTGCAGAAACCAAATATGCCATTCACAGAGTACTGCCACACTGCACTTGACTCCCCAACTTATCAGCACAGACAATTATTCATCAGCTGAAAATTGGCACATCAAAGTCAAATCAGAGAACAACAGTAAGGAACGCCCACAGCAGGCTCTTGAAGGAGAGATGGCACTTGCGTTGACCACATTGCCCTTCTAGAGTCTAATTTTACTTAGTCATCCATACAAAAACATCATCCATAAAAAGCAAAAGTTGCTTTGCATCTATCTCACAAAATGGGGATTTTTTTAAAGCACATCAGCTTTAGTTCTTCAGGATGGTGACTTCCAGATACTTTCTAATCCAATCACGCCACACCATACAGCTGCTCTCAATTACACAGTTGGTGAAAGCAACTTTGACACAAGAGATAACCTGGACCATTAAGAAAACTGAGAATAGGCCTTCACATCACAACTTTATTTCCCAATTGAAGAGATCTGAGAAGAAGTTCTTTCCAGTGAGGGTGGTGAAACACTGGAACGGGTTGCCCAGTGAGGCTGTGGCTGCTCCCTCCCTGGAGGTGTTCAAGGCCAGGCTGGATGAGGCCTCGAGTGACCTGTTCTAGTGGGAGGTGTCCCTGCCTATGGCAGAGGGGGTGGAACTGGATAATCTTTGAGGTCCCTTCCAACCTGAACCATTCTATGATTTGTTCTATGATTCTACCTGTGCTTTGACAGAGACATTTGTGGGGAGCATCAGTGCTCCCTCCACTTGAATTGAAGGGAAGAGCTACAAAAGGCAAGAGAGTTGTGCTGTCAGATCTAGGAACATTTTTTAGTACTTCTAGATGCTGGGTGAAATTTGCTCAATTCTGACCTCAAATTTCCATCAGAGCAAACACACTGCTTCGTAGATTCATAAAAAGGTTTTGGGGTTGGAAAGGGACCTTAATTTTAGATCATCTAAGTTACATGCCCCCTGCCATGGCAGGGACACCTCCCACTATACCAGGTTGCTCAAGGCTTCATCCAACCTGGTCTTGAAAACCTCCAGGAAGGGGGGAAATGCATGACCTCCCTGAGCAACCTGTTCCAGTGTCTCACTACCTTTACTGTAAATGATTTCTTTCTAATATCTGCTATTAATGTTTCAACTGTTCATGCAGATTGTTCCTGATCGAATAGATGACCACCACCTAGTGCAGTGAGGTTCACAGAGTTGCTGGCCTGTTCCCAACTTGACAAATTTGTTCTGTGTTCAATGCACACAATCCATACTCCAGGATGTTTTAGTGTCCAGATGTGGCACCACTTGCAAAATCTCCCTTCAGCACAGATGTCAGAAAAAGTGATTTCAGCAGAAATCTTGGGCTGTGACACTTGAGGGAGGCAGGACTCTTCCAACAAGGTGTTTAAGCAATAGTTTAACCCTCTTACCTGGAGAAAGGGCAGCATTGGAGAGACTTTATAGTGGCCTCCTGGTACCTGAAAGGGGCCTACAAGAAAGCTGGAAAATTGCTTTTGACAAGGACTTGTAATAGGATGAGAGGGAATGGACTGAAGCTTGAGGAGGGCAGATGCAGACTGGAGATCAGGAAGAAATTCTTTCCAGTGAGAATGGTGAGACACTGGAACAGGTTGCCCAGAGAGGTGGAGGATGTCTCCTTCCTGGAGATGTTGAAGACCAGGTTGGATGAGGCCTTGAGAAATCTGGCCTAGTGGCAAATGTCCTTGCCCATAGCAGGGGGGTTGGAATCAGATGATCTTTGAAGTCCCTTCCAATCCAAACCATTCTATGAATCTATGAACCAGGATCTCTGCCTGGTGAGAGAGGGGTTAAGACACATGTGGCCAGTTGGCACTGAGTCAGCTGCTGCTGTTGTTGGTTGTCAAGCCCTCACATTGCAGTCAGTTTAACTCAGAAGTTAATTAGAGTCTAAAACTAATCTCTTGGGACAGCTTGGTATGTTAGTAGAAGAGGAATTAAAAAATATTAACTGACAAAGAAGACATTTGCAGCCTGTTGCACTATGGTGTACCACAAAAATGGAGAGTGCCAGAAGCCAGCTTCTCCACTGTGGGATGAAGAGCCTCAGAGTAACAGCAGGCACACAGTCCCTGCACTGCCTTTTGCAAGACAACTGTTGATGGTGACTGGAGGGGCCAGCAGGCTAACCTGTCACCTCTTTCGGCTGCAGGAACAGGAAAAGCACACCATCTTCCCATTACCCTCTGTCTAATGGGGAAAGCAGCATAAGTAGGGTGCCAAGGGAAAAAAAAACCCAAACAACAAAACACCCAAAAACTTGAGATTCGCCAGGCACACCTGCAGAACAGCAACTGGAGATGCCCAAGGCAATTTGAGCGTAAAGAAGGGACACGTGGAAGAAAGCCACCAGACAGCTCTTCTGAGGCCAACAGATGGACTGGGATTTCATATTGATCAGTGGATTCAAGCCTCCTCAATTTGAAAGAACGATGGCACTGGGGCATATTTGCATGTGGAGTGCCTCCTATACAACACAAGGTGCTCAGATGCCATGAGGATGAGAGCTTTCTAAGTACCTAATTGGCAAGATCAGCTCTATGCATGTCAGGCAGAGAAAACTGCTCTGAAACAAGCATTTCCCACAAAGTGCCAAGACCAAACCTTCAAAGAATTTGAATAGTGGACTCACAAATACTTTTTCTCACCCCTAAACCACAGAGACTTTCTCTTTTTGGAGATTAATGAAAAATGTGGTATTTCTCTGGCGGCTCTGCCTTCCCATTCCCCAGACTTTTCTCTTTAGATCATATTTTTTGTTTAAACCCCCCCCTTGTTTTCCTCTAATCAAAGCCAATAGCTCCAGGCTCTCATATTTGATCCATCTCCCCACTTTAATCTGATTCCTTTACAATAAAGCTTCTGCACCCACTACTCAACCACACTTCATTTACTTTGGGGCTGGCCAGTAAGTCTAATTGACAGTGGCTATCAAAAGTATTTATTCTCAGTAAAACTGCAAGTAGGAAAAGGCTGACAGCTTCACTGTGGAGTAACCTGGTCTTCTGTCTGTGACAAAATGTTGGAACTCAAGCTTTATCTGTCAGCTGTTTAAGCTTCAAACACTTGCATAATTCAGCACTGCAAGAATTCAGCTGAACAGCAAGAGCTTCTTACTTACAACACCTTTTCAGGCAGTTTAGCCAAATTTCTTCTTGTCTCTATCCCATCATTATAGAAATGCAGCTCCCTATCACAGCAAAGATACAAGAGCATCTAGCATCTGTTGGTGGGTTTTTTTTGAAGCCCTTTGCACAAGTAATTCCTTCCCACCATAAAGAACTCCACTAAGTCGCACAGGATTCATTTTGTCACTTCCAGTGACCCACTTGTTTGCCAAGCCCATAGTAGTGGCATCCTTGACTTCCTGACCATCTCCAACCACCTCTGTCTGGAGTTGCCACACTACACAGGCAGGAGAATCTGACACAGGATTGTGAATTAGCAATTTCAGATTTGTCTGGCATCTCCAATCATAGCTCTTCTGTCACAGCATCACCACGTGTCTCAGACTCTCCTTGGCAGAGAGATGCTCCAGTCTCCTCCCTCTTCAGGAGGAGACTTCAGGCTTTGTTGGACTCCCTCCTGTCAGTCCTACAATCTCTGCTGACCTGCCACCATGCCTCATGCATTAATTATCTTCTGTGGCCAGCATCCTTGTCTTGTTCTCTTCAACCACAAAGCACCAAATCTGTAATAAGTCTGTTGATGCTGGTGACACTGAAATTCAGTCACACACTGAATATGTTCTGGTAACAGATAGTATGAACCCTTACACAAATAGCATTTGAATCCTGGGTGCAGTATCCAAAATATCCCACGTACAGGCACGTAAATATATATACACAGGTTGCACTGGATTGGAAGGGACTCTTAAAGGTCATCTTGTCCATGCAGTCAGCAAGGACACCTCCAACTAGACCAGGCTCCTCAGGGGCATATCAAGGCTGATCTTGAATGTTTCTAGGGACAGGGACTCAACCACATCCTTGGGCAACCTGGTCAAGTATTTCACCACTCCCATTGTCAAGAGCTTCCTCCTGATGTCCAACCTAAATCTCCTCTGCTCCAATTTCAAATCATTGTCCCTTGTCCTACCACTATAAGCCCTTCTAAACAGTCCCTCTCCAGTCTTCCTGTAGGTCTCCTTCGGGTATTGAAAGGCTGATAAAGGTCTTTCTGGAGCCCTCTCTTCTCCAGGCTGAACAGCCCAAATTCTTCCAGCCTGTCTTTGTAAGAGAGGTACTTCAGCCCTCTGATCATCTTTGTGGCCCTCCTCTAGATCCTTCTGTGCTGGGAATGTCCCACAGCTGGACACAGTACTCCAGCTGAGGCCTCATCAGAGCAAAGGAGAGAATCACAGAAATAACCAGGTTGGGAAAGACCTCTAGGATCATCAAGTCCAACTTATCACTTAACCCTTCTAATTAACTAAACCACACCACTAAGTGCCTCATCCAGTCTCCTTTTAAATGCCTCCAGAGATGGTGATTCCACCATCTCCTGGGTGAGTGGCAGAACCACCTCTATTGATGCCACTGGCCTTCTGGGCAGCAAGTGCCCATTGCTGGCTCACGTCCAGCTTCTCCCAGTACTCCCAAGTCAGTTTCTGCTGGGCAGTTCACAATTTGTCATCCCTCAGCCTGGATTGTATCGATAAACATTTAGTATATTTCACCACAGTCATTTCCTCAAGGAAGCCTAAAAGAGAAGGGCAACACAAGGCTAACGAACATGGATACCTGCATCCATTTTTAATCTGTGCAACAAAGAGGAAACTGTGATCCTTTTCAAACCGGGACATGTAGGAAGCAGAATCACTTACTTGACAATAGTTTTGGAATCTGCTGCTGCCCACCCATGAGTGGCCTGGCGTATGGGCTCCCGTAGGTTCCAAGGGGTACTGCATTGGCATACATTCCTGGCATCCCTCTGTCCCTTGGCATCGTATGCCTGTTACGTGTAAGAAAGGGAGAAGAAAAAGACGATGGTGTTTGTATCAACTCCACCTCACAGCACAGCTGCTCTCCAGTCATGGAATGCCTCAGCCTTCTCCACTGCAGCACAAGAACTGGCTTACAGAGACATGCCCACATCTGCCAGGACCAGTCTGGTTTTCCTCTGCAGTACTACATTCACGTTAAGACTTGGATGCTTGTGGTGTCTGTCACTCTGGGCAGAGATTTAACGAGACACAGTAACCCAGTTACACTTTTTCATTTTTAGACTGTGACATATGAGAAGTGAAGATGGTTGACAAGTGCAGTGCTGAAAGAATTCACTTTCCAACACAGAAATGGAGGAAAGGCTGCTACTTCTTCTTCTTCCAGCTCCTTCAGAGTCAGAAAACAAAGAAGGTATTTTTTCTTCCTAAAGAGACACTAGTGTTCAGGTGCTCAGAATTTACTTCTGCTTGCTAGCAAGATCACCTCCTTTCAAATACCCTATCCCTTGCCCTTGCTCAAGGTGTGGCTCCCTGCCTTCCCCACTAAGAAAAAGAACTGCAATTTAGCTAGGACACATGAGCCCAGCTCATTCCTTACCCTGCACTCAGAAGCATTTTACACTGCAGTGCTGCAGAACATTATTAGGAGACGGAGGTTGCTCTCTTCTCTCAGGTGGCCAGCGCCAGAACGAGAGGACACAGCCTCAGGCTGTGCCAGGGGAAGTTTAGGCTTGAGGTGAGGAGAAAGTTCTTCCCTGAGAGAGTCATTGGACACTGGAATGGGCTGCCCAGGGAGGTGGTGGAGTCGCCGTCCCTGGAGCTGTTCAAGGCAGGATTGGACGTGGCACTTGGTGCCATGGTCTAGCCTTGAGCTCTGTGGTGAAGGGTTGGACTGGATGATCTGTGAGGTCTCTTCCAACCCTGATGATACTATGATACTGTGATATGATACTTGTGACAATGCCCTGAAAAACGACAAACCAAGTGGACTGTAGGGTGTAACACAGGGGATGCGAGCAGGGGCCCTAAGGCCTTCTTTTAAAAGCAGAAAAGACATGACTGTCATCTTAATAAACATAGAATGGTTTGAGCTGGAAGGCACCTCCAGAGGTCATCTGCTCCAAACCTCCCTTCTCTTTTTTGGGTGGTTGGGTTTTTGTGTACACCTCCCAGCAGGCCTCAGGGCCCAATCTAGAGCTGCTTTTTAATTCCAGAGTAGGCTTTGTGGCCTACTCTACAGCAGGTCCCATGGCCCACTGTGGAGCCAACTTCAACTCCCAGCATGCTTTGTGCCCCCCACTCTTGAGCTGCTCCCAACTCCCAGCATGCCTTGCTGCTGCTCTAGACCCAACTCTAACTCTCAGCATGCTTTCCATCACACTCCTCAGCTGGTCCCAATTCCCAGAATGCCATGTTGCTGCCCACCCTAGATCTGGGCCTAATTCGCTGTAGGCCTCAGAGCCTTGCCCTAGAGCTGAAATCTCAACTTGGTTTAGCTCCTAGCACACCTTAGGGCCCAGTCAATAGCTGTTTTTTAAATCCCAGTATGCCCTGTGGCTTACCCTAAAGCATCTCCTAACTCCTAGGAGCCCTCAGGGCCCATCTGAAAGCTGAATTCCAACTCCCAGCATGCCTTGCTGCTGCTCACCCTAGAGCCAGACCAGCCTTGGGGCCTTCCTTGTCATTATCACTTGTAATACTCTCATTGTACCTTCTGCACTTCAACCAAGCATCCACCAAACAACTTGAAAAAAACCCAACAGGACATCAGTAAAAACAAACTTGAAGGAGGTGAGATATGGCAGCAAAATCACCTAACAGAGAGTCTTCATCCATACTGAACTGAAATACAGAATCATGGAATGGTTTAGGTTGGAAGGGACCCCAAAGCTCAGCCAGTTCCAACCCCTGCCATAGGCAGGGACACCTCCCACTAGAGCAGGTCGCTCAAAGCCTCACCCAACCTGGCCTTGAACGCTTCCAGGGAGGGAGCAGCCACAACCTCCCTGGGCAACCTGTGCCAGTGTCTCATCACCCTCACTCTAAAGAACTTCTTCCTAACATGCAATTTAAACCTCCTCTCATCCAGTTTAAACCCACTACTCCTTATCCTGTCATTACAAGACCTTGTAAACAGTCCCTCCCCAGACCTCCTGTAGTCCCCTTCAGGCACTGGAAGGCCTCTACAAGGTCTCCTGAAAGACTTCTTTTCTCCAGGCTGCAGACCCCCAGCTCTCATTGTACTCATAGCAGAGCTGCTCCATTCCTCTGAGCATCTTGGTGGCCTCCTCTGGACTGGCTCCAATAGTTCCATGTCCTGCTTGTTTTGGGGGCTCCAGAACTGCACACAGTACTGCAGGGGGGTTTCATGAGAGCAGAGTAAAGGGGGTAGCAAAATCAGTCTAATACAGAGTCTTCTTCAATACAGAACTTAAATATCACTTGCCAAAGGTTCCATCACGGAATGCCAGCACTGAATCTTTGTCAGTCCACTCCCATCCCCTTTGGTGTTGTTTTGTTTTATTTTAAAAAAAGGAACAGAGTCACCTCTGCAAAGCCAGCAGTGACAGCATCAGCAGTCTTACCCTAGAGTTCTAAAGGCTGACTGGTCCAAATGGACTGGTTTTCTGTCTCGGTTAAAACCCAGCTGTGGTCTCCACGGCCTGCCATCGTTGTTGGTTTTCTCCCAGTCTCCTGGCTTCAGAACTGGAGTAGGTTTCCTTAACATTAAAAATAGTTCCATAAATATTTATCAGAGCAAATACTTAGGTTACAGAAAGAAAAGAGAATAGAAACTGCTACTTACTTTGCACCAGGTAACACCACAGCCTTGAAAACAAAGTCTTCATCGAACTGTGGATCTTTGAAAGAGATACTAAGAGATAAAAAATGAGGATTAGTTTCACTTGATAATTAAGACTAAAGCTGCTTTATTAACATTGATGCACACAACAGCAAAATGAACGTTTCACGAACTCACAAGAAACTGCAAAGTGCACTTCTTGCATGTGGATACACTGACTATATATTGGACTTGCATGTCTCCATTTTCCACAGGGTGACCTTGTTCCTCCTATGTATCAACAGCCAGTCAAAAGAAAGTTTAATGTCTAGAAAACCATGAATGATAATGGAAGTATTGTCTGCACACCCCTGAGTACAAATCTTCCAGTCAGAGCACTGATTACACTTGATTAAGTTCACAGGCCACCATAGCACAGACAGGAAGAACCTCCATTTTAGACAAACCAAAGAATAACAGAGCAAAAAGTGGCTGAAAGCTTAATTCCTGCTAGTACATTATACAACAGTTTGGGTTTGCTCTAGGAAAATTCATCCTCCTAGTAATTCCTAACTCCTGACTTAAGTATCCAGGTCTCAGGTAGGTCCCACCAGGCACATGTTTCAAGTACATAGCACCAACCCTCATCTTGTTCTCTCACTACCTACCATTTGATACCATAGAATGGCTTAGGTTGGAAGGGTCCTTAGAGATCTTCTACTCTGATCCTTCTGCAATGGGCAGGGACACCTCCCAACTAGTTTTGGTTGCTCGAGACCTCATTCAACCTGGCCTTGAACATCTCCAGAAAAAAAGCATCCACAGCCTCTCTGGGTGACCTATTCCAGAGTTTTACCACATGCATACTGAAGAATTCCTTCCTAAGATCCAGTCTAATCCTACTCTCCCTCAGCTTAAAACCATTCCCCCTTGTCCTATCACTAAGCACTCCTATGACAAGTCCCCCTCCAGCCTTCCTGTAGGTTCCATTCAAGTATTGGGAAGTAACTATAAGGTCTCCCAGAGAGTCTTCTCCAGGCTGATCAGCCCCAGCTCCCTCAGCCTGTCTTCACAGATCAGGAAAGACAAAAGCAAACAGCTAAACAGAACCATCTTACTCTTCCAGCTGAAATACATCTGCTGTTCAGCACAAAGAATGAATGAGACTCAAAGGAAAGAGAATAATGGCTCTTTGGAAATATCCAGTTGAAGTCACAGGAACTGAAGAGCAGAATCATGACTGCTCATACTATCTCAAAAGACAGGAAGAAAAATCCTTGCAGTGAAGAAAGGGACAGAAGCCTAAAAACAATTCAACTCCCCTGTCAGTGGCAGATGAAAAGCCACAAACCACCTTTAACTCATCAGTCAGAATAACTAAATCCCCATTTGAGAACATCCTTTCCACGACATCCTGACAAGCCACAACCTGGCACTTCTTACTGCCCACAGACAGTTCTAGCTGAACTAAGCCACACCTCCTTGGGGGAGGAAAAAAAATGACACAGACAGATCAGAGATGATTTTCAGCATTTCAAGTATCTTATGTGGCTCAAGAAGTGAAAGGATCCAGCGTTACACAGACAAGAATGACATAAAACACACAACACAAATTTACAGTCAAGTGCAAGAGCAATTAAAATCTTCTGTAACCACGAAAGTTACTCCTGGAGAGTCTGCATTGTTTTTTTTTTTATTCATTATGAAGTTTCTTATCATTCTCCCAAACATTACACTCATGCCAAATTACTCATTTACTTCTTAATGTCAGAAAACTTTATATTCTCAGGCATGCTGTGGGAATTGCTAGGAATAAAAACTGACAAAAAATCAAGAGACAAAACTCCACAGCTGGAGGGCTTTCACTCAACACCCAGTTCTGTCTGGGAGGCTTGCTTTTATGAACATTTGGATGTACTTAAAAGGCTTGATACAGACTTCAAGCTCTGTAGGTGTGGCTCTTTGTTTGCCAAAGACCCAGATGTTCCACCAGAGACAAATGACCATTTTGGAGAACCCTGCAGGGCACACTGACAGACATTCTCTGTTTAACCACCCATACCCAAGCCCTGGGTATGTTACAACATTGTATCTGGGATTCAGTTCTTACAGAAAACCAGAGAAGCCTCCTGTTTTATTAAAAGATGGATTCTCCTGCACGTTCAATGACACAAAACATCAGACTGAGGTTTGATTGCTGTATTTTGTGTGGTGCTGCATTAAAGCCCAGAGTTTACTGACCTGACTGCAGAATTTTGAGTTAGATCACGCAGCATTGGAACAGGAGACACCACTGTCCTGGTAAAAGAGAAAAACCTCTGTCAAACCATCATATTTCTCACCATTTGCTCTACTTTCTCTGCTGTTACCACTCTTGTTTCTCTGTCAACCAAGCCCGCATGCCAGAAGAAGGATTTAAAAATTAACCTGCCTTTTCCCTAAACCAAATACTCCTGTAAACACTGGAATTACTGAACCCTTATTTTTGAAAGCTATTACCTTTGTGGCTGATCTGTGGATTCTCTGGTGTTTAACAGTGGGTTCACACACTTCCCACTGCCCAGCAGCCTCTTTACAAACTTGAGTACCGTGCACCTTGGCAACCTCTACGTACTGCTAGGGTGTGCTTGTGACAAGCCAACAAGTTTTAAGAGGGCAGGAAAGAAACAGACACATGCACATACACTGAGGACACAAAACTGCTCTGCTAAGGAAGGAAAGTCTTCGAAGTAAAAAATAAATCTGGTGGGTGTTTTATGCAACACTTAAGGAGTCTCCTTTCTAAGAGATTAAATAGGCTGATAGGCAGTTACATCTTAATGCTTTTCTGCTTCCCTCCAGAAAACTTTTCCTCTTCCATTCATGCAGACAGAACAACATGCTTGAGAAAATGACACTTAGAAACCAAATTTCTTTGCTCAGCTTCTTCACAGAATCACAGAACATCAGGGGCTGGAAGAGACTTCAAAGGACATCTAGTCCAAGCCCCCTGCTAGAGCAGGATTACGGACTTACGTTTCACACAGAGGTCAGAAACTGTACAATGTGCTGGCACTGGGTTTGAGCCAAATGTTTTCAAAGACAGACTTTTTCTGAAGTAGCAATACAAATCCTGCTCACCTTCAGAGAATCCCTAGCAAACTACTTCAAATAAAAACCAGAAAGAAACAAACCAATCAACCCCACTTTCTAGTGTCTTAAGGAAGAAAACACCCCAAGTTTTCTTTTTCCTGCGGTGCTACTCCAACGACAGCTCTCACTTGCTCATACTGTTCACAAACCATGACAAGAATAAAGAAGTATATATTAGTGAGTGTGACCTAGGATACATTATCTGTCCAACAAACCCAGACTGTGCATTTAATGCAAATGAGTTACTGAACACCTGCTTATGCCTCCAAGCAAAGGTAGATAAATGAACGCATATTGCACAATGTGAAGATCACATTGATAACATCTCAAACTGCAGACATTATCTAGAAAACAATAAATATTAGCATGTTTCTATGTCTGGCTGCTAACAGTTCTGAATTCAGTGCTACAGTCTACATGGAAAACAGTAGAATGTGCCTCTATCTGGATTTTTCTTCAATGAAATTAAGATTTTTATAGAAGCATGAAAAAATGGTTGTTGGTTTGTTCTTTTAAGCACCAGGCACTACTGGAAGCTGCAGACTGCATCAAATTAACATTCACACAACAGCAAAGAGGCTAAACCAACAAAGCCACTTCTTGTGTTAGTGAACAAGGCCACTTCTACTACACAAAAGTTAGAATATAATGGTACTATAATATTGAAGTTACAATACTATAATAATAACAACATAATAACATGTTATAACATAATAATCAAGATATATTACAGTTACATATTACAAGTATCTGCCTACTAAAGTTCAAGCACTGTTAAATATATGAGTCAGCTTCCATAGATGACAAAACAAAAATTCATCAGCAATTAAACCCACACACATTAGAGTGCTTTGAAGTTTGCTGATGCTGCTTTAAAAGCCTATTTCTGAAATATACTGGGGGTTTTGTGCATATGCTGGTGCTAATAGGTACCTCACACATTGCATTAGGTTGAAGGGACCCTCAGAAGTCATCTTGTCCTACCCCCTTGCAGTCAGCAGGGACATCTCCAACTAGATGAGGCTACTTCCTGTGTAACCTTATGGAAGAGGTGTTTAGCCTTGGAACCAAACATGTTGCCTTGTCAGTTTTAGGTTTCTTGTTGTAGGCACAAAGATACTTTCATTTAAATTCAGACATAGAAGAAGGAAAGGTCCTTTAGCATCAAACTCATACTCACTGATCTGGAAGAACAGCATTGTCATTCAGTGTAAGCTTTCCCTGGATTCCATGGCACAGCTCTGGGGGCATATCCACTGGCTGTGGAAAAAATAATTACCCATCTGAAGCACTCTCTTGGACCTCCACTTTCAGCATTTACACACAACCCCTTAAGAACAAAGTGCAACCTACCTCTGTATTTTTGGTCTTGTACTGCTCTACAATAAAGTCACAAAGAGGATGGTGTTTACCAACAAAGAGAACATCACCACCAAGGCTGTTTCTTCTGCCTAGAAGAGATGAAGAAATCAGAATGAGAGCTCAGCAGAGAGAGGAAAGAAAGAAATACAGCACACCAGCACACTGTCTTGTTGCCATCTCCACAAAAGAAAAGCTCCACTGTCACTTAGAAGAATGCTTTCAACATTCTTGGAGAGTAGTTGGAAAGAAAGGGTGCCTGCCTAGAACAAGCTGTCATTGGTCACAAGGGTAGCTGGCAGACAGTGAAGCAAATTGTATCTTGTGCTTAACAGGAGGAATGGTGAATTTAGAACTGAGTCACATTGAAAATACAAACAGGCTGGGTAAAAAACAAAACAGAACATCAAACTAACATTAAAAAAACCAAAACAAACAACTCAACAAAATAAAGCTCCCCAAACCCAATACATCTCACAGCAGTCTTCCTACAAGAACCAGCTATGATTTTTTGTACAATGGAGAAAAAACCACATCATTTTGCTTATCTAAGTCAAACAAGAAGCTTCTCATATCCTAACTGGACACAGCCAGCTGCAGGTCAGAACAGCCAATATAACTGTCAAGGTTTACCTTCAACTCTAGCTTGGAAACAGTTTGTTCTTCTGATGGCAATATAGTCATTCATAATTATTTTTACAGTACGTACTGGCAGAAGCTTTTCATACCATTAAGCTGCCATCTAATTTTCAGGTTAAGTCTTCTGCAGGTCTACTTGAGTAAAAGAAAACTAAGTGAAAGAACTACAAAATCAAAGCCAAAGATCATTCTAATCACCAGCACCATCCATGGAGAAAATGCTACTGCCTGCCAGAATCAAATGTCTGTTGTACTGTGGTCTTTCAAGGTAAACCAAATTGTAATTCTTACTTTCTTCAGGAGTAAGGTCAGGGTACACTTCTTCCAGGGCAGCTCTAAGGCGCCGCTCATCAACAAAAGGCAATAAGGCAACACCTAACAAAACCAAAGCATGAGTTGTTATTTTTTTTCCCCACACACATGTTGGAACAAAAAATAAAGACACTAGCACAGAAAGTTCTAACAGACTCAAGAAACAACTGTGGCACCAGGCAGAGAAAACCTTGTTTTCAGGGTTGTACCACAGAATAGATCAGTGCTGGTGCAGGATGAAAAGGAAACTTGTCTCCAAGCACCTCTCCATCCTCATACTCCTCTCCAGTCCTGGGTAGGCACAGGCATGCAGCAACCTGCACATCTGTCTCATTTGCAAGCAAGATTCACAGATTGCATTGGGCTGGCAGGGACCCTCAAAGGTTGTCTTATCTAACAGCCCTGCAGGCAGCAGGGACACCTCCAACTACATCAGGATGCCCAGGGATACTTCAGGGCTGATCTTGAAGGTCTCAACTATGTCCCTGGGAAACCTCTTCCAGTACTTCACCGCTCTCATTGTAAAGAACCTTTCCCTGATGTCCAACTTAAATCTCCCATATTCCAGTTTTAAACCTCTCATCCTACCACTACAGGCCCTTCTAAAGAGTCCTTCCCCCTCCTTCCTGTACCTGTAGCTATACTTCAGATATTGAAATGTATCTCCAAGGTCTCTCTGGAGCCTTCTCTTCTCCAGGCTGAACAGTCCCAACATCAGAGGTGCTCCAGCCCTCTAAGCATCTTTGTAGTCCTCCTCTGCAGACTACAGGTGTATGTCTCTCATGTTGGGAATCCCACAGCTGGAGACAGTGCTCAAGTTGAGGTCTCACCAAAACGGAGGGGCAGAATTACCTCTCTAATACCCTGTGTTCTATTTTGTGCCCAACTAATTACAGCTACAACTGAGATGTGGCACTATTGGCTAAACAGTGTAATCAGCCTCAAATTTGACAGGCCTTTACAATTATCCTTCTCTAAAGAAAGAAGAAGCTGCATTAAACACTGCAGCTGGTTTTTCACTTTGTATGCATCCAAGTATTTCTGTATTTCCCAAAGCATTTTTCACAAAGTACTAATGAGCCACTGATTGAACAGAGAAAGATCCATTAATTAAATGCAAAGGAGACAAAAGGCAATTACACAGTAAAGGCTGATAAAAATAGAAACAAATTATTAATCTAGTTCAGGACAACTTAAAAATATCTAGAATGACTGCTGAAATTGCTAATAATCACTGCCAATCCTAGAGCAGTTACTGAACCATAATTTGTTCTTCCTCCTAATTTCTTTTCCAAAATACACCTGCTGCAAGGTACTTCTCCCTCACATCGAGCACCAAAAGTTGCCTATGTGACTTTGTGTGTCACTATCTCACTAAGATAATCTCCCATTTTCTTCCTGTTTTCACATAGGTTGACTAAGATCAGGCTACTACAGCTCAAAAAAAAACAAAAGAAAGCTGAAACTTCACCTTGCCAAGCATATTTCTTCCCATTTAAATCAATAGCAAAGTCTTCAGGGTAGAAGTCAATTATGCTTGATTCCTGCAGTTTAGAAAATAAAAAGTAAACCATTAAGAGTCAATTATGAAGTTGATTCAGAATGTCATCTCGTGCTGTACAGCACAGAGGGTGAGCAAATACAGCTAAAGAGGATGCAAAGGGCTTTGACATGGTTTCTGAAAAGTCATTTAAATGTGAAGTGTGGTAGGGCACTTCCACTACTCATGGTATCTAAACAAGAAATTAAGCAGGACAGAATTGTACAATCAATCACAGAACAGCTCATACTGGAAGGGAACTTAGATATCATCTACTCCAACCTCCCCACCACAGGCAGGGACACCTCTCATCTGCTCAAGGCCTCATCCATCCCGGCCTTGAACACCCTAAGGGAGGAGACATTCACAACCTCCTGGGGCAACTTGTTCCAGTGTCTCACCACCTTCGTACTGAAGAGCTTCCTCCTCAGATCCAGTCTAAACCTACTCTCCCCCAGCTTCAAACCATTCCCCCTTGTCCTGTTGCTAGACACCTTCACGAAAAGTCCCTCTCCAGCCTTCCTGTAGGATTCCTTCAGGTATTGGAAGGTAGCTATAATATCCCCTGAGTGTCTTCTCTTCTCCACAAAGAGCATCCCCAGCTCCCTCAGTCTATCCTCATATCAGAGGTGCCCCAGCCCTTGGATCATCTTTGTGGCCCTCCTCTGGACTCACTCCAGCAGTTCTGTGTCCTGTATAATTACAGATAACTGGGTTAAGGTATCTGCTCCCCAGTTAAGTTTTGCAAGGTTTCTGAAGAGCAGTAAACAATCTTCCTCAAGTGTAAGAGAGTCACAAAGTAACATTTCTCACTGAAACAGCTCAAATCAGAGAATCACTTTCAAGGATCTTTGAAGAATCTCAAAGAATCTCTGCAACCTACCAAAACCATTCCCTCCTGGTCTCCATCACTGAAGTAAGCAGCACTAAGTCATGCTCACACAACTGCAAGACATCACAACCTTACAGAGAGGAAAACAAGGATTCTTACTGGATCTGTCATGAGTTTCCTCCACGTTGGCGGCAGAAAATTTCCACTTGCGGCTGGAAATACTCCCATAAGTTGTTCAAGAGGCTTAAACTGTTGAAATGAAACAAGGAGATGTAGGACACTTCTAAGAAGCTGTTAAATCATCAATAGAGGAAAGATGCCCTACCGGTTTGGAGCCCTTCTCAAAGTCTGAAGGCATGTCTGCAATACCCTCAAAGTCAGAGGCAAATGGAGCATAGTGAAAAGGGTAATACCAGTTCCAGGAAGCACAGCCCTAGGAGAGAAACAAAAGCAGTCAAATCAGAAAAGGACAAGAAAACAGTAAGTCTTACAGCCCAGTCACTAAAGATGAGAACATTCAGGCCAGCAGGACAAAAAAAAAAAACATTCCCACTACAGAAGAGTGCTTGTCTTTAAAGCTGCTCTGGGCTTCAGTGTGGGATTTGGCTTTTCATGGCCAAACTAGAGTGGGTGAGTTCACAGGCCACTGGCATCATCACGGGAACTTGAAGATCATCCAGTTCCAATCCCCCCGCTCTGGGCAAGGATACCTCCCACTAGCCCAAGCTGCTCAAGGTCTTCAACACCTCTAGAAAGAGGGCATACACAACCTCCCTGGGCAACCTATTCCAGTGTCTTATCACTCTCAGTGTAAAGACTTTCTTCCTGATCTCCAGTCTAAATCTGCCCTCCTCAGGTTTCAATCCCTTCCTTCCCATCCTATCACAACCACCCTTGATGAGAGTCCTTTCCCAGTTTTCTTGTAACCCCGCTTCAAGTACTTGAAGGCTACCATAAGGTCTAAGGCCTCCCCTGACTCTTCTCCAGGCTGAAAAACCCCAACTCTCACAGCCTGTCCCCACAGAGAAGGTGCTTCAGCCCCTCTGATATTTTTTGTGGCCTCCTCTGCACTTGCTCAAGCAGTTCTGTCCTTCTTATGTTGAGGGCACCAGAACTGGATGCAGTAATCCAGGTAGGGTCACAGGAGAGCAGAGCAGGAGAATCACTTCCCTCATTCTGCTGGTCAGAACCATGTCAAATGGAGAGCCATTACAGAGGGTCTCAGGAAGAGAAGCATTTTTCTGGCAGCATGCAATTTGCACTAGTGTTCTGCAATGCACCACTACCTTGGGATGACTCTCTGAAAGCATTGGGGCTCTTCAGCTTGGACATTATAACTACATTTCAATATCTGAAGGGCACCTACAGGAAGGACAGAGAACTGTGTAGAAGGGCCTGTAGTGATAGGATGAGGGGTAATGGTTTGAAACTGGAGCAGGGTAGGTTCAGGCTGGACATCAGGAGGAAGTTCTTGACAATAAGAGCAATGAAATACTAGAAGAGGTTGTCCAGGGATGTGGTTGTGGCCCCATCCCTGGAGGCTTTCAAGATCAGACTTCATGTGGCCCTGAGCATCCTAATGTAGTTGGAAGCATCCCTGCTTACTGCAGCTATGTTGGACAAGATGACCTTCGAGGGTC
This sequence comes from Tricholaema leucomelas, assembly GCA_013400475.1. Classification (NCBI taxonomy): domain Eukaryota; kingdom Metazoa; phylum Chordata; class Aves; order Piciformes; family Lybiidae; genus Tricholaema lacrymosa; species Tricholaema leucomelas. Next base: position 96,631 of record WAAF01016893.1, read on the forward strand.
CCTTCCAATCCAATGTAATGTGTGGTCGTGTGATATGGGGTATCAGAGAACCCTGATATGACACGCTCCAGAAGGTGTGAAAGTGTGAATGGTATTTGGTGCAGGTTAAAAAGTATTCTGGTTTTAGTTGTCACTTCTCCATTCAATATCAGCACAAATCCAAGCTTTGAGTAGCATTTTGCTTGCCCCTCTCTTATTCTTCTTTGTTGAATGTTGGGAAATCTAAAGTGCCTTCACTTGAAAGAGGCAAAATAACCCTCCAAAAGGAGAAGATAAAGTAAACTCAAAACACGTCAGAACACAATGCACTTTGTAAAGGAAGGTCTAAGTCAAGTTTTCCCCTCCTCAGCTATTTTTCTTAGCAGTACCACTCGAAACAAAGCCCTCCTATATTGACTTCCAATGTTGAACAAGTAAATGTCAATGAGGCTCCTCCAGTGATATTTTTGGTATAACATTACAGAGACTATAATTATTAGATGCAATTGTTCAGATGGTTTCAGTATGTTTCAAAAGCCAGGTGGATTAATATTTCTTTTTTTCTTTCTGTTTTGTTTTTTTTTCCCCCCACTCCAAACAGATGTCCCCACCACTGAACATGCTTTGCAGTGTTAGCTTTTTGTAAGAACAGGAAAGCACATAATGTATTCTGTCAGAAGTTTTGTGGATGAGGAGTCAATTCTTATAGTTAAAAGGAAAAAGAAAAAAAAAAAAGGGTAACCAAAAGCCCCTCAAGCAAACCTATTTTAAAATCACCCAGCCCGACAGCTTCCCAATCTAACTTCCATATGGGCAGGAGTCCATTTGATTGCTGCTCCACACTGATACAGACTGCTCACATCCTGCAGGTTACAGCATCTTGCTTACACAGTTCTGCCACGCCAGGGTGAACAGTAGCATGTGCAAGTATTTCATTTTGTTTTAAGTCTGCAATTTGCAGAAGGTCTAGAGAGAGGCTTGCTGAGGCCTTCTTGAGTAATCTGAATATGAGGCAAAACAGCAACACCAAAACCTAAACATCACAGAATGTTAGGAGCTGGAAGGGACTTTGAAAGATCATCCAGTCCAACCGCCCTGCCAGAGCAGAGTAGGTCACACAGGAATACATCCAGGTGTGTTTTGAGTATCTCCAGAAAAGGAGACTCTCCAACCACTCTGGGCATCCTGCTCCAGAGCTCTGTCACTCTTACAATGAAAAAGTTCTTCCTTATGTTCATGTGGAACTTCCTCTGCTCTGGCTTGCCCCCAGTGCCCCTTGTCCTGTATCCCCGAGCAGAACCTGGCTCCATCCTCCTGACACCACCCTGCACATCTTTATCAACATGAATGAGGGCAGCCCTCAGGCTCCTCTTCTCCAGGTTAAAGAGCCCCAGCTCCCTCGGCCTGTTCTCAGAAGGCAGATGTTCCACTTCCTTCATCCTTTGTGGCTCTGTGCTGGACTTTTTCAAGCAGTTCCCTCAGGTGCTTCCTGAGCTAAGTGGCCCAGAAAAGGACACAAGATTTCAGATGAGGCCCTACCAGGGCAGAGTAGACATGGGGGAGGAGAACCTCTCTTGACCTACTAAACATACCCCTTCTTAATATATCCCAGGATACCATTGGCCTTCTTGACCACCAGTGCACATTGCTGGCTCATGATCATCCTTCTGTCCACCAGGACCCCCTAGATCTCTTTCCCCTACGCTGCTCTCCAAGTCAGTCCCCAGCCTATACTGGTCCATGGGGTTGTTCCTTCCCAGATGTAAAACTCTACACCTGTCCTTGTACTTAATTCAATTTCTGCCCACCCAACTCTCCAGCCTGTCCAGGTCTCACTGAACAGCAAGCACAACCTGAGGTGTCAGTCACTGCTCCCCATTTGGTGTCATCAGCAAACCTGCTGACAGTTCACTCTATGCCTTCATCCAGGTCACTGAGAAATACACTGAGTAGCACTGATCCCAGCACCAGCCCCTGAGGGACTGACTAGGTACAGGCCCCCAACTAGACTATGTACTAAACATCAAAATATCTGTGTACTTCCACCAAGTTTCTTTCTTGGAACACTTCTAAACCAGAAAATATCTTCTGCACAACAACTTTTCCTTGAGGTCTTTGTGGCACTCCTCCTCAATTTTCTTGAGAGTCCTAGGATTCTGACTTAAGCTGTTGTTAACCTCACTGATCTACTCTCTTTGCAACTGAAATCATCTACCACTTCTATATGCCTCAGTCACTTCAGCCAGAACATCTACAAACTCCAAAGGACAAGGACTCACCTATATAAATCTCAACAACTGACGTGGTTTTTTACCAGGCAAACTGGTGAGCGCTGCAGAGGGACTTGCCCATACGGTGTTAGGTTTGCTCTATGGCTCTCTTGGAGCTCCTATACATTTAAAGCCACAGAACTGGCATCTGCAAACCGAGCTGCAGCTGGAAGAGTGTGAAAAGCACACAGTGATGTCTGTGCAAGGCCACAGTCACCAATCACACAGCAATGAATACACAACCCACATACATTTGTTTTTTATCAAGTAAGTGTAACTTCACAATATTCAAACTCACAGAATGGTTTGGGTCAGGAGGGACCTTAAAGATCACCTATTTCCAACTTCCCTGCCGTGGACAGGGACACCTTCCACTAGACCAGGTTGCTCAACGCCTCACCCAGCCTGGCCTTTAACACTTCCAGGGATGAGGCATCCACAACCTCCCTAGGCAACCTGTTCCAGTGTCTCATCACCCTTACTAAATAGAATTTCTTTCTAATATCCAGTCTCAATCTGCCCTCCTCAAGCTTTGCTCCATTACCCTCTTATCCTATCACTGCAAGCCCTTGTCAAAAGTCCCTTCCCAGCTTTCTTGTAGGCTCCCTTCAAGTACTTCAAACGAGTATAAATAGTTTGGTCATTTCATCAACATGATCTCAGTTTTGCCTTAACTCTCTCTCTTTAAGCTGAAGTCTTCCTTAAAACACAGACTTTTGCAGTCACACTGACAGTTTTCCAGCTAAATCCATTTAAACACTTTGGAGGCAGATGGGTACACAGAGTCCTAGGAACAAACCTTGCCGTGGTTAACAGGGACATGTTTGTTTACAACACACCTTAACTCCATGTAATTCTCTACATAAAGTGGCAAAACGCCCAAACAGGTTGCCCAGAGATGTGGTTGAGGCCTCATCCCTGGAGACCTTTCATGATGAAAGTTCATGGTGCCCTAGGAAGCCTGATGCAGTTGGAGGTGTTGGACAAGATGACCTTTGAGGGTCCCTTCCAATCTGAAGCAACCTGTGAATCATGGGAATTTCCACCTATAAAGGTGCCCAGGTTACACAGGCCCTTTGCTAAGGGAGCTACTCAGGGATGTAGAGACCTCAGATCCCCTGCAGATCAACTGCAACAGACTTGAAAACCTTTAACCCAATTTTCATCCACTATAACAGGGAAGTTGGATCCCAAATTCAACTAAATAATGGGGAAGGGAAGGGGGGACAGAAACAGACATACTCCCTTTTTATTCTACAGTGTTCAAGTGACAAAGCCCTGCTGAGAGAGATCAACTTCAGCAACCTAAGCACATTCTGCTTCCAGGTCACACACAAGATTCATCTTACTTTGTCTTCAAGGCACGGAGCTAGTTATTAACCATCAGTGCAACAAACCCCAATGCCTAAATAATCTCTTGCCAATCTGACATCTCAATTATCAAAAGATTTAAATCAGACACAGATTACTTCAATCACAATACACTTCATAGAACATCATTACAATCTATGGAGGAGACTGACAACTCTGTTCCTTTCAAATTCTTACTAGCATCTCACAGGCTTTGTCCTTTGTTCACTCATTTAGTTATCTGCAATTTTACTCTGCATGGCTACCCACTGCAAAGGAAGAGTAGGCATCAGCCCTGAATAAGCTAACAAATGCTGTGACTGTACGTGAGAAACAAAAACTGCATTCAAACCTTGAGTGTCAGACAGAACGGACACACACTGACTGTATACCTTCATGGAATTACAGAGGGAAAGTTGGAAGGGATCCCAAGGATCATCTGCTCCAACCTTTCTAGCTGATAATGTAGTTGAAATGAACTGGCCCAGCACCCCAACAACAGCAATGTGGTGGAATCCACTGCTTCCCTTGGGAGATGATTACAGACTAACTGTTCTCATGGGCAAACATTTTCTTCTAGAATCCAATGGGAATCTCCCCAGCAGTAACTTGTATCCACCACTCCTTGTCTTTTCCTTGTGACTCCTTATCAAAAGAGAGTCTCCATCCTCCTGGCAGTTGCCCTTTATGTACTGGTCCATGCTAATAAGGTCTACCCTAATCCTTCTCTTCTCAAGGCTGAACAAAAGCAGCTCTCTCAGTCTTTCCTCACACAGCAGGGCTTCCAGTCCTCTCATCCTTATCATAGCTCCTCTCTGGACACTTTCCAGCCTGTCCACATCTCTTGTACAAAGGGGATCAAAACTGCAGACAGTACTTCAGGTGTGGCTTGCAAGTGCTGAGTAGAATGGGACAATGACTTCTTTATCTCTGCCAGTAATGTCCTTGTTGATGCAGTCCAGCATCCTGTTAGCCATCTTTGCTGCTGCAGCAGCACACTGTTCACTCATGCTGAACCTGTTACCCACCAAGACACGCAGGTGCCTTTCCACAGGGCTGCTTTCCAGTCAGGTGGATCCCAGTTTGAGCTGCACTCCTGGGTTCCAGGAGTATTCCAAGGTGCAAGACCTTGCATGTGTTCCCACTGAACTTCACAAGATTCTTGCTAGCCCATTCATTTGGCCTGTTCAGGTCTTCCTGGAGGATGGCTCTCCTTTTTGGAGCGCTAACTTCCCCACTCATTTTGGTGTCACCTGCAAACTTCATTAGAGTGCTCTTCATGCACCAGATGACTTAGGAAGATATTGAACAGTGCTGGGCCCAGCATCAATCCCTGGGAGACCCCACTTGTGACTGGTTGCAAGGTTGAGAGAGAACTATTTACTGCCAACCTCTGGGTAGGGCCTTTCAGCCAGTTCTCCACCCACCACACAAACGACCTATCCAGGCTGTACCCATGTCAGTTTCTCTAGGAGGAGCTTGCAAGGCACCCTGTAAAAAGCCTTGCAGAAGGCTTAAAAGCAACCTCACTGCTTTTGAAAACAAACAAACAAAAACAACCAAGCAATGGGCTATTACTGTCAACTAAAATAAAACAGGGTGCAGACACAAAAGAGAACTGCAATCTCAAAGGAGAAATTTTGAAGTACCTGATAATAATATCTGAGAACCCAGCAAAGTCCTTCCACATAGGACTGCACAACTTTGCGACGGAATTTCTCATCAGATGCGTCGACATCAAATTTGTTTTTGTAGTAGCGCTGTTTCCAACCTGTTTCCCATAACCTGCAGGAAAAAAAACCCACACCACCACAAATAGATGTCAATACATGTTAATATATGCACCCTGACACATCTGCATTCAAATCTAAGCCAAAGTCACTTGCCACTTCAATTCCCATTTTGATACAATTTAAATGAAAGCATAAAAACTGGCAGTCAAGTGCAGGAGAATAAAATTTGATGACTGGCATCACAGCAAATCCAGATGAAACTGTGAAGCTACCAGTCTCAGAAACATCTTCAAAGGCTTTGTTAGGAGCAGAGTAAATTTTCAAACCCGTGTCTGCTGTTGTCAGGGTTTTTCAGAGCAGTATTGTTCCTAGTTGGGCAATCTCCTCTTTCTCATCAGGAATTTACTACCAAATCTGCTATTTGAACTTTGCTCTTTAACTCTTCCAAGCACTAGGAAGTAAACATACCCTTTGCCTTCCTTATTCTGTTGGACCTACCCTAGGCCAAAATCTTTCTCTCATTGGAATACTTTCTCACATCAAGTTCATTCCTCTATTCTTAACACCCCTCTCAAGCAGAAAAGTGGTCTAGTTTCCCTGTGACTCGGAGGAAGAAGGAAGCAAACAAATACTCAGCAGCAGCTAGCTTGTCTGAACAGCAGCACAAGAGAATCTATGATTACTAGCAGAATTATCTGAGACTCAGGAGCCACGTGCTTGCTGACTCCCATCAGACAAGCTCCCTTTTACACAGATCTCCAATGCCAGAGATGAATACTGGAGTCAAGAAAGCCATCTCAGACACCATTTATCCTCACTGTACACAGCTCCCCCTTATGTCTGTCTACAGATGGGGCAGAGGATAACAACTGCTTGCTCATCTTTGACTGACAAGCATCTGAATCCTTTGGCTCAACTGGAGGTTAGGGAGAAAGTGAATAATGTGCTTTGTTGTGCCACATTTCAAGCACAAATATTCTGTGAAGAATAAAAGTTAGGCACAGACCATAGGCTCCTTGACAAAATGACAAGGCATGAGGCATCTTTAAAGTCCCTTCCAACTCAGACCATTCTGTGATTCCATGAATACAGCTGTGGTGGACACAGGCAGCAACAGGAATTGCAGCCTACAAACTCCAGAGCTTTCCTTCCTTGGATGTTTTATTTGCTCACCACATTTGCTCTGTTCCCTGTTGTTCCATGTCCATTTTGAGGGGACAGCTGAGCCACAAGCAAGAAGTTATTAACAAGCATATCAAGCTTCAAGTTGTTACTCTTAACAGACATGATATAATCTTAAGAGAAATCCTAGTTCAGTTCAGAGACTGCCCTCTAAAATGGTAGTTTAAGTAATGGAATTATTAAGTTCTACTTAATATTAGGTTCAGTCATGATAAGCTTCAGAACTGGCTTCCTCAAAAAAACTATTTGGGTTGGTTTTGGGTTATTTGGTTGGTGTGGTGTGAGTTTTGTTTACTTTTAATTTAAACCTATTAGTCACCACAGTGACTACAAATCTGATTTAGAAGCTGCTTAAATCAGATCACCTCTTAATACTGTTTTATTTTTTTTAATAGAACTTTACTCTTAACAACTGAAAGCTTGGCATTGATGAGCACAGCACATAAGCTCCCGTTCCACAAAGGCTGTGACCACTTTAAATTCCATGCAGAATCTGAAGCACCAGTCACCTGTGAGGTCACCTCAAACTAACACTTGTCAGAATCTGCTTTAAGCTAGTTAGTTGTCCAGTACAGGACTACTTTTTAAACCTGACCTGAGCTCGTTTGAAGATTATTCCAAGTGATCAGGAGGTTGAGAAACTGCAAGATGTTTTTAAGACTTGAGAAAGCCAGGACAAAGCAAAGACAGAGCTCCTTGTGTTGAAGTCCTGAAGGATGAAGTCAAGAACATCTGCAGCCTATGAGCATCTGACCCTGGGAGCTCCCTGGCAGCTAGACACTTGCATACATTTCAGGAACTCTCTCTGTAAGAGAACAAAACCCAATCTGCTAGCTGACTAAAACTGTTTGTTCTAAAGTTACTCCAAATACAGAACATAGCTTTGCACACAGCTTTGCTGGCTGTAGGGCAATTATATATTTGGGTTTACTTACAATGAGAAGCATAAAATCACTTTCCACACAGAAAAGGATCTGAGTAAATATTCTGAGCTACAAAAGAGCTTAAGTAACTGTGGACAAATGTAGCGTTTCCTTTTGCTGGACAATACCAACCCTGTCAAAACTATTGGTACTGTGGTTCACTCACATTAGTTGCTACAAAACTGTTAAAAGTTTCTTTTACAGCCTCTGCTAAAATTCAAATGGAAAACAGCATGAAAATTTATCTTGATTTTAGATAAAAATTCTGCCTGCTCAATTAAAGCAAACCAAACCAACAATACCACCAACGACAAAATGAATTCCCTCAGATCTGTGCATCGAGGGAAGAATGTAAGAAATGAGAACCAGAATACCTGATCTTGGAAAATGTGACAGGCTAGGTGTCACAACAGTGACACTACTGATCAGTACTTCACAATTTACAGATGTACAGACTGCATCAGGTCAGAAGGGACCCTCAAAGGTCATCTTATCCAAGCGCCCTGCAGGCTGCAAGGAGACCTCCAACTAAATTGGCTGCTCAGGAATACATCAAGGCTGATCTTAAAGGTCTCTAGGGATGAGGCCTCAGCTATCTTCCTGGATAACCCATTCCAGTATTTCAACACTCTCTTTATCAAGAACTTCCTTCTGATGTCCAACCTAAATCTTCCCTGCTTCAGTTTCAAACCACTGCACCTCATCCTATGACCACAAGTCCTTCTAAACAATCCTTCCCCAGCCTCCTTGTAGGTCCCCTTCAGCTATAGAAATGTAGCTCTAAGGTCTCCCTGGAGCCTTCTCTTCTCCAGGCTGAACAGCCCCAGCTCTTTCAGTCTGTCTTCACAAGAGAGGTGCTCCAGTCCTCTGATCATCTTTGTGGCCCTTCTCTAGACCCACTCCAGCAGGTCCATGTCCCTTTTGTGTTGAGGGTCCCATAGCTGGACAAAGTACCTCAGGTGAGGACTCACCAGAGTAGAGTGTCAGAATCACCTCTCAATCTGCTGGTCACGCTTCCTCCAACGCAGCCCAGGAAGGAATCTGCCTTCTGGGCAGCAAGTGCACACTGTTGGCTCACATCCACCTTCTCACCCCCAGTACTCCCAAGTTCTTTTCTGAAGGGCTGCTCTCAGTTTCATCATCCCCCCCATCTGCATTGATAATGAGGGTTACCCTGATCTAGGAGCAGGACCTTGCACTTGGCCTTACTCAACCTCATGAGATTCACCTTGGCTAACCCTTGTTTTCTCATGCCCACTTACATACCCTAACTCTACCCAAACAAAATCCTACTGGTTGCATTTATCAGGGCAGAACCTTGAATAAAAAAAATACTAAGGGCCCCCACGCTCGACTTATGGAGCGCTAGCTTGATTTACACCTTTGCTAAATGCAGGCTCACTGATAATTGACTGGCAGTTAATTCCCATAAAATGCCTATCCCTTCATCATCCAGGATTCAGCCATCTTAAGTCACTTAAAGAACTCATCACAGACAAACCCAGGGCCTGCTAAAAGAAAAAAAAAACACCACACCACCAAATTACTGAGGAAAGCATATTGTGATAGTGAAGATAAATAAAGTGCACATGTGAAGGTAACTGAATTTTATGGGTTAAACAGCTCAAAAATTCAACTGCAAACCAGCAGCATTCAGCTCACATAATCAAAAGCTGAACAGTGGCTGTCTAGCCAATCTAGCGCTTGGTCTCAAAGGGAGTAGTGGCTTGGAGGATGAAAACCTGCACGCATACTAATCTAGATACTTAGATTTAACAGCTATAGCATACACATCTCACTGGAATTTGCTGAATATTCTAACTCTCCACATTAATTACCGGTGGATAAAAAGATCATAGAAAAGCATCTGAAGGCGCTTCTGCTCTAAGCTAAATGGCATTAATTAGACTGCATCTATTTCAGCAATTTGCTACCCAAGTGCTACAAAAAATAGCTTCACCTGATATTATCCTCTGGCTCAGGTTCACTGTCACTGTCTTCAGCTTTCCGCTTAATTCCTCCTGCCGGGGACGGGCTGCCGTCGGAAGTGAAGCTGGTATTTGGAGATGGAGTTGTCTAGGGTCAGAATTATTACAGATTAAATAGGGAGGGGAAAGGATTTGTTAGGCATCTTGAATTCAAGTTAGAATTAACAGCTTTGTGATAATCACATGCATTATTCCTAGCTTCCCGAAAAACCTCAAGGCACAAGCTACGCAATCCTTGAGCAAGTCAAGTAGCAAAAGACTTTTGCAAGTCAAGTAGCAAAAGGGAAGAAGGTATTTTTGCATCAAAAGGCAAGAAAAAATTTGTGGTGCTCGAGAAGAAAAAAGGTGCAAAACACAATATGGCATAAACTGATACAACGTGGGTTTATTACAGATTTCCAACTGCTATGTTCCCATGTTGGAATGCAACTGTTTCTCTAGTCCTACAGCTTATGTTACAGCTTAACTTCATAGCAACAGTGGAAAACATAGAGAGAATCATAAAATGGCTTGGCAGGGACCTCCAAATGTCACCTAAATCAAATCCCCTTGCAGCAAGCTGGGACATCATCCACTAAAGTCAGGTTACCCAGAGCCTTGTTGAGACTGATCTTGAGTATCTCCAGGGCAACCTGTTGCAGTGTCACAGCCTCACAGGATGTTAGGCGTTGGAAGTGACCATCACAGATCATCAAATCCAATTCCCCTGCCAGGGCAGGACCACAGAATCCAGCTCAGGTCACACAGGAATGGATCCAGACAGGACTGTAAAGTCTCCAGAGAAGGAGATTCCACAACCTCTCTGGGAAGCCTTTTCCAGAGCTCTGTGACCCTCACTGTAAAGAAACTCTTCCTCATGTTGAGGTGGAACTTCCTGTGCTCTAGTTTATAACCCACTGCCCCTTGTCCTGTCACAGGGCATAACTGATCTCCCTCTTGACTCCCAGCCCTCAGATATTTATAAACATTGATTAGATCTCCTCTAAGTCTTCTCCTCACCAGACCCACCACCCTCATGGTAAAGAACATACTCCTAACATCCAATCTGAATCTACTCTTCTCCAATTTCAAAACATTTTACCCTGTCCTATCGCTACAATTTCTTCTAAACAGACCTTCCCCAGTCTTCCTGTAGGCCCCCTTCAGGTACTGGAAGGCCCCTACTAGGTCTGCTATGAGCCTTCTCTTCTCCAGGCTGAACAATTCCAGATGCCTTAGCCTGTAAACACACCTTGGAAGTCAGAACTGGCAGAAGTATTACAGAACCACAGAATTAAACAGTTGGAAAATACCTCTAGGATCACTGAGTGCAACCTACTTAAGCTTCTTCACAACTCATCTTTTAAACTATTTTTAAATGTATCTACTTTAACACTACAGAGTCTAAAACAAAATCCTCTCATTCCATACAGGAACTGATTTGCTTAGCCCACATGAAAAAGTTTCAAGATTAAAAGGGAAGAATAGCAGAAATTATACTTTTAAAATAACATTGATTTATTTGAGCTCAAGAGACACACCACACATCTTTATGACTGAAAACATCTTGAATTTGTTCTCTGTTTGTATGAAGATGTACACCAGAAAGAAAATATTTGTCCTAATTGTAATTTCAAGTTAACGGTCAGGATTCCTAATGCAGCACTTCTTTTATTGCCACTTTTCTCTCATTTTCTAAACTCTTTCCAAAAACTTCATTTAAGCGTCTCCTCTTTCCAGTGAAAAGCAGTGTTCTGAAAAGTAAAAGCAGCTGGCAAGCACATAAGTGCCAAAATACAGACACCTATGCCTATATGCCAAAGGGAACATTAAATCACCCCCACTCAGGCATTCCGTGTCTCTTACAAGCCTACTGAGGAAGTTCCTGAACCTGACTCCCTAAGGACGAAACCAGTGTGGACAGAAGAGCCAACATATCTGACTAGGATGCATTTACCTCACACTTGCCTTGCCAGAATTTTTTAACAAGCAGCATCATAACATTGAAGAACACAGTTTTATTCAAGTAGCCTCACAAAAATTGGTTATTAAAAGCCACTTCCTCAAAAAATAACATTTTTTAGTGCCTGCTTTTCAAGAAAGCTTGATGGGGTAGAGAAAAAGGCATCCAGACTAACACAGGGTGTGATTATTTCTCCTTCTGTGGGTAAAATACCTTTGAACATCTACTTACAGGATTCTGTCTGTCATGCATCCTCATCTCAAAGGCAGCTTGTCTAGGGTTACTGATTGCCTGAGGGCTAGATCGATTTCCCAGAGCTTGAGGGGAAAATTGTCCACCAGGAATAAAAGAAGGATGATCCCTCTAAAAGATAAACAGAGACAAGACTACTGGAAAAGCTGTGTAATCTCCACAGCAGTGTGATGATGTGCTCTCACTGCTTTCAGATGAGCATGTTCTAGAAAGCAGGAATAATTTACAGAGTTTAGCTTCAGTTACGTTTAACAATGTCAACCAGACACAAGATGACACAAGTGAGACCCTAATATCCCTAGAAATTATTACACTCTCTTAAAAACAACCCAAACTAATTTCTGCACCTTCCTTCTATGTGGGCTGAATGGCAGGTTTCAGTGAAGTGAGATTTCATGGAATGGTTTGGGTTGTTAAGGATCCTCAAAGGTCATCCAGTCCAATCCCCCTGCAGTCAGCAGGGACATCCTCCACTAGATCACTGCTCAGAGCTTTGTTGAGCCTAGCCTTCAATGTCTCTAGGGATGAGGCCTCAGATACCTCCCTGGGCAACCTGTTTCAGTGTTCCATCACCCTCATGGTACAGAACTTGTTCCTAACATCCAATTTAAATCAGCTCTTCTCTAATTTCAAACCATTGCACCTCATCCTATCACTACAAGCCTTTCTAAAGGGTCCTTCCCCAGCCTTCCTGTAGGTCCCTTTCAGATACTGAAATGTGTCGCTCTAAGTTCTCCCTAGAGCCTTCTCTTCTCCAGGCTGAACAGCCCCAATTCTTTCAGCCTGTCCTCACAAAAGAAGAGCTCAGCCCCCTGATGTTTGTGGCTCTCCCTCAGACCCACTCCAGCAGGTCCATGCTCTTCTTGTGTTGGGGTTCGCATAGCTTGACACTCTACTCCAGGTGAGGTCTCACCAGAGCAGAGTAGCAGAATCACCTCTCTCGACTGCTGGCCACACACTTCTTCCGATGCAGACCAGGCTGCCACTGGCCTTCTGGGCTGCAAATGCACATGGCTGGCTCATGCCCAGCTTCTCATCCACCAGCACCCCCACGTCCTTTTTCACAGGGATGCTCTCAGTGTTGTCATCCTCCAGCCTGGACTGATACCAAGGGAGGCTGAGGAGACTTGTAGCAATGCATGGACAAAACTATTCCTGTAACAGTGACCATGCTGAAGCATCATCAAATAATCATGGAAGTACAGATCTGAGCACATTAGAAGGCTAGAACTCAGGGCTATCATCCAAAACATTCACACTCCTCCTCCTTTCCCTTATGAGAAACCTTCTTTCAAAGTTCCAGTCTGCAAAAACCCATGGCAAAAAAAAAAAAACCAAAAATAGTCTACACAGGCCAAAAAATGCCACTACAACTGCAGTCTCAGCCACCACATCTGCCAAAAGTTCTAGCGCACATTTAGCTCTTGCCAGTTTTTTGCACTGTGAAAGGAATTAACTTACCTTCATTCTTTTTTTTTTCTCTTTTTGTCGTCTTTTAAAGTTATCCTAAATAGAGAATAAAGAGGAAAAAGAAATCAGCTATCCACAGATTTCATGGAGAAACATTTCATTATAATCCTCCACTGAGCAGTGCAAGGCCATAATGTTTTTATGCAGTGTTCTGAATAAGACATAGCTCAGTTCTTGTACTTGTAAATAGAAATGGGATAAAATTCTCTACTCTATCTTGAAACTCTATAGGGGAAAAAAAAAAAGTAGCTGTGTAATTAAAGCTCAAAAATTTTGGGAGGTACTTCTAAGATAATATAATGAGTTACTTCTTATTCTTGGGCCATGGAAACTGAAAATCTGATCTTCAAATTGTTTTTTCCAGTTCACAAAAGGTGTAGGCTAGAGCAAACAAAACATTTCTATGGTTTAGACAGCTCTGGCACGGTATTTTTTGACTGGAAAGGAAACACAAATCTGCTCCTTCATTCACAAGGTGATTTATGCTCTCTGCTTAATGAATAAACTGGAATATACCTGCAAGAAAGCTGCACAGACTGCTGAGACAGATTAAAAAGGTCAATGTACAGACATATTACCCACGGCAGGGAGGTGCTGCAATGCGAGAATGTAACAGAAGCACTGGTAGGAGTTGGAAGGGATCTCCAAACATCAGCTAGTCCAACCCCCCTGCCAGAGCAGGATCACTTCAAGTATTTCAGCCTTGCTCATGGCTTGCACTTCCACAGGTTGCAGTAAACTCTAAAACAATTAAGTTCTCCTAGCAGCTACTGAAGAAGCTGCAGGCAGTAACAGAACTCAGACTTTTCATTTTACTGTTACTTGGGATAGCAATCAGAAAAACAGGTCTCGTACTCCAGGAAAAGAAAATCAACTGGAAGCATGCAATAGGATAGAATCATATTTGGGTTGGCTTGGAAGGGACCTTAAAGATCATCTAGTTCCAACACCACTGCCACAGACAGGGACCAGTTCCACTAGCCCAGGTTGCTCAAGGCCTCATCTAACCTGACTGTGAACACCTCCAAGGAGGAAACATCCAGGACTATTGAGAGACTATAACAAAAAAAAAAAAAGTTTGTTTTTTATTCTCTTCAAGGAGTGTCACAGCATGAGAGCAATGCAAAGGATTAAAACCAAACTCCAAGAATGTAAGAAGAAAAATTTACATCATCATCTTTTCTCTTTTTGAAAATACTATCTTCAACTTCTCCAACAGCTAGCATGATCATCTGGACCCGCTGCAGGTTAACAAAACCACTTTCTGTCAGGTAGCCCTGCAAATCAGAAAATAAAGAGTTGAAAAAACAAGTCCATTTTTTGGTAGCAAACAGACAGCTATCATTAAGGGAAAGGCAAAACAAAAAACAACTTTACCCCAGTTTTGTGCACCACGTTTTTATATATGTTAACCAAGCGATCGATTGCTCCTTCCCTAAAAACAAAGAGAAAAAGGCCAGGGGATGGTTACCAGTTCAGAGAATCACAGAACCTTAGAGGTTGGAAGGGACCTCCAGAGATCACCCAGTTCAACCCCCCTGCCAAGGCAGTATCACTCAGGGTAGTCTGCACAGGAAATGCATTCAGGAGAGTTTTGAAAGTCTCCAGAGGAGACTCCACAACCTCTCTGGACAACCTGCTCCAGAGCTCTGTCACCCTCACCGTAAAGAAGTTTCTCCTCGTGTTGAGGTGAAACCTTCTCTATTCCAGTTTGTATCTTATTGCTGCTGACCATTGAAAAAGACTGGTCACTTGACAGCCAACCCTCAGATATTTATCAGATCCCCTCTCAGCCTTCACACCACAGCAGGTAGGCCTGCAGGAGAAGAACACACCTACTGTCACCTACCTGATCTCTAAAGATGGCAGATGGGGAAGAAAGTCATTTCCCACAAAGAAGCACATGAAGACCCAGTCGTCAACGCTTCTTTCGAAGTCAAAAGTGAAAGGCAAGCTGGCCATGGTGAGTTCTCTTTCCAAATACTGCAACGCACACATGAAAGAAGGTTATAAAGCAGCAAGTGTGGGGTTTAAAACTATAAAGTATTGTGTTAAATATCATTTATCTAAAGCAGAAAGTAACTGTTTCAATATACCTCTCGCAGAACGCACAATCTGATGAAGATGAATTCTTGCTCGGCAATGGGCAGAGTGTCAGCAAATTGATCGTGCTAGAAGAAAAGGGAAGAGTTGCATTCAGGCTCACCTTAAAATTTCTCCAGCTCAAGTTCAAAGGCTTCCTTTGAGGGGCTAAGAGATGGACAAGTTCAGCTTCTCTAGTTCCTATGCCATGCAAGCAGTTTGCTGCTTCGTGTGTCCATTAAGTTCACAGGTTGGTTTAGGTTGGAAGCGACCTTGAAGATCATCCAGTTTCAACACCCTGCCATGGGCGGGGACATCGTCCACTAGAGCAAGTTGCTCAAGGCTCATCCAACCTGGATTTGAAAACCTCCAGGGAGGGGACACAACCTTCCCAAGCAACCTATTCCAGTATCTCACCACCCTCACTAGAAAGATTTTTTTTCTCATCTCCAGTTTAAATCTGTCCTTCTCAAGCTTCAGTCCATTCCTTCTCATCCCATCACTGCAAGCCCTTGTAAAATGTCCCTCCTTTCTTGCAGGCTCCCTTCAGACACTGAAAGCCCAGTATTTGGCCTCCCCAGAGCCTTCTCTTCTCAAGGCTGAATAGCCACAACTCTCTCAGCATGTCCCCATAGGGGAGGTTCTCCAGCCCTCTAGAACCTTTCCAGCAGTTTCATATCCTTCTTATGCTGGGGGCACCAGAACTGGACACAGTATTCAGTGTAGGGTCTCACAAGAGCAGAGCAGGAGAATCACCTCCCTCATCTTTCTGGTCACACTGCTTTTGATGCAGTCCAGCACACGGCCACCTTCTGGGCTGCCAGCAACCACTGCTGGTTCATGTCAAATTTTTCATCTACAGACATCAATTTTGCTGCTTTGTGTGTCTGTTAAGTTACTCATCACTTTTTCTTGCCAGTGAAAACAACTCACTAAACCCCACAAGTGAGGATGTTAGGCCTGGCATAGTATTTATGTGCTGCAGTTTGCACTTATTAACAGAAGAGGAAAGCTAGGAAATTCCAGTAATAAAATGTGCATTGTTTCAGCCAAAACCAACAGCAAGAACAATTTGAAGTTCTCATTAAAACAAAGTTCAGAGACAGACAAAAAAAATCCAGAACAAGGAAGAATTCTTACCTTTCCTTGTTTTTCTCTGGGCAAACCTTGGCAATCCTTAACCTCATGACCCAACTGGTTGCAAAGAGCACACGGCCTGGGTTTGTTTGGTTTAAACTCTTCCCTAATGATCGTGAAGTTTGGTTCATGTGTAGCTAGTCCAAGCATAATCAGGTCAGCTACCAACCAAAAGAGAAGAAAAATATATAATGAAGGATAATCATTATTCAACTTTGCTTTTAGAAAACAAGAAGTTTCAGAGCAAAGCACATTCTACCTTAAGCAACTGTAAGCATACAGGTGTGCTTACCCACAGGCTACCTGGCAAAAGCCAACCCTTCAGCTATGGGCAGTGCTGGATCTTTCCCCAGATGTGACACAGAGCTTTCTGCAACTAACCACACACACACTGGATTATTGACCCAAAACCAAGTGAATGCCTAAGAACCAGAGTCTAACTCAAGCACAAAATAGCTTGAGTTGGAAGGGAACTTGAAGATCACCTACTCCTACCTCCCTGACATAGATTTAGTTGCACAAGGCCTCATCCAACCTGGCCTTGAACACCTTCAGAGACAAAGCATCCAAAATATCTCTGAGCAACCTATTCCAGTGTCCCACTACCCTTGTACCAAAGGACTTCTTTCTCAGAGCCACTCTAAACTTACTCTCCCCTCAGCCTAAAACCATTCCCCCTTGTCCTGTCTCTAGACACACTCACGAAAAGTCCCTCCCCAGCCTTCCTGTAGGTTCCCTCCAGGCACTGGAAGGCAAGGTCCCCACTAGAATACAGGCTGAACATCCCCAGCTCCCTCAGCCTATCCTCACAGCAGAAATGCTCCGGCCCTTGTGGCCCTTCTCTGGACTCACTCCAACAGTTCTACATCATTCTTACAATGGGGACACCAGAACTGGATGCAACATTTGAGGTGGGGTCTGTCAAGAGCAAAGAAGACTCGCCTCTCCTGACCTGCTGGTCACAATCCTCTTGATGCAGCCTTGCACAAGAAAGCCTTGTAAGACATACTGTTAGTAAAAGAGAACTCACCATCAGCCCCACACAGACAGTGATGAGTGTTTGGATCATGGTTTGGTTGAGCTATATAAAAAGAAAATTACATTTAGTCAAAGTGATGTATAATAATTTATTACTGACCACATCTTCATTTAATAAAAAAACTTTCATGTTTATTTGGATTTTACCTCTTTGCCTTCTAATGTAATCCATGATTTTATGTTCACCTTCACCAGGAGCACTAGCATCAGACAAAATAACCTGCAAAACATTTCAAGAATTTATTCTGCCACAGTTAAAATAAAGAAAAAAAATAGTTTATATACTGAATATTTTATCTGACTTATCACTGCCTGAAATCCTAATTTGTAGTTTTAATTAAAATATGATGATTTAAAAAAAAAACAAAAGAGTTTGGAACCAATGAACAGACCTTCACGCTGCTCCACTAATTCTAGGATGAAGCTGACATATTGATCCAAATAGCAATGAAATCATCAGGTCCTTAATTAACACTTCAAGTCTTTTGATAAATTATCATCAAGGTAATCAAAATTCTTCCCAGAGAACTAAGAGAGAAAACAGACATGTGCCCACTCTCCTGTGGATCTTCATAGATTCACTGAATAGTTTGGGTGAGAAGGGACTTTAAGTACCATTTCGATCCAATCCCTTGCCACAGGCAGGGACATGTTCCATTAGTCCAGGTTGCTCAAGGCCTCCCCAACTGAGCCTTGAACTCCTCCAGGGAGGAAGCATCCACAATCTCCCACAGTAACCTGTGCCAGTGTCTCACCACACTTGCTGCAAAGAATTTCTTCCCAATCTCCAGTCTAAGTCTGCCCTCATCAAGCTTCAATCCATTTCCTCTCATCCTATCACTACAAGTCCTCACAAAAAGTCCCTTCCCAGCTTTTTTTTTTTTGTAGGCCCCTTTCAGGTACTGGTATCTTCTGAGCACATAAGTAGGACAATACATGATCACATTATACAGTTCCTTACACTGATGCCCAGATGGGCATTTATAAAACTGATGTCTGATGGAGCCAACTAAGCAGAGTCAGCTGTCCTCTAATTCACCCACTTTAGCAGTTAACTTGTGGAAAACAAACCAGATAGGTGCACCTGAGAGCAGTGCCTGCTCTGTCTTCCTGTACAGAGCAAACATAGGGTTGTCAGAAACAAAACTGAGTGAGAGTGGAGTGGTTGAAGAATGGGAGAACTTCCAAGTCCAGAAAGAAAACAAAGCTGCACGTTATTTTTGTTGCCTGCTATCAACTGAACTTCACTGTTGGGAGTAAGGGAGAAAAGACAACCTACCTGAGGTAGCAAACAAGTAGAAAAAGAAATGGTGAAAATCATACATACAGAATATATCATGACACTTTTCCCTCAAAGAAAAGATATTCCTAAATCTGTCTCCCATTATATCAAATTGTGGCTCCTACTATCAGATCTCTTCAAGGAAATAAAAACAAATGGTGCTGTTAGGTTGGGTTATTAGGATGAAATGTCAGCTCTGAGGTCCCAGCAGAACATGCCAGCTGGTCCATTATTAACAAAAGCACAGTGCCAGAAGATGAGACAAATCTGGTAAATTTATACTCTTCAATCATACCCCAACCCAGTCTAATAGAGCACCTTAATTTTCCTCAAGTGTCTAACTGTGCAACTTACTGTCAAATTCTTCCAGCCTGGGTCACTGTTCAAACGGTCAGCGATGTAATAGCGGAGACACTTAGCAAGATTGTCCATAAACTCAGTTCCCTAACAAAAAAGGAAAGGAAGGGAAATAAATTAAACCTTCATTCAGATGCTGGCAATTGCTAGTTGAAGTGCAAGATTACTTACTGGGGTAATGCAGTTGCTGTCAAATCTCTCCTTCACTTCTTCTGGAGGAAGAATGCCACCTAGAGCAATAAAACCATTTGACAGAAGGAAATCAGTAGGGAACACTAAAAGCTTTTTTACATAACAAAAACCCCAGGTGGCTCCCTGATAGCAAATCAACACTTACTGAAAATTAGTGACAAAATAAAAACAGAAAAACTAAATCAGCTCTTACCATTAAATTATCTCCATCTTAAGGTGTTAGTACCTTTACAAATGCTGTTACCTCAGAACAGTGATTTCACTGCCTGTTCTGACAAAAGACTGAAAGAAATCTCAAAGAAATTAAGCTTGCTAAATGAAATAAAACAGCAGGAAAAAATATTTTCTTACATATTCTCCCCTGTGTTTTCACTATCTATTCACCTGAGCTCACAAACAGGGTTACACCAACTTCTCTCATCTCAGAGCTTCATAAAAGGGTCTTCATAGTCTAGAAATGCTACAGGAAAGCATGTTAAAAACCTTTGTCCTCCCTCTTTAATGTCTGCCTAGGTTACACAATGGCCCTCTCACTTGGGCTACAGCATTCACACCTTCTACAGTCACCACAGCTGATTGCTCCAGCCCAGCCTGCACCCCTGAGCGACACACACTTCTTTCACTCAAATATGTCACCGTCACCCTCTGAAAGTTGCACTGACTCTGTTTCCTTGCTGAATTTAGAATTTCCACTGTCAAAAGACTACCCTTGCTCACCATTCATCACTCTTGTACTGCAGGATTTTCATTTGATCCTTGCCTTTTAAGCCCCAGCTCTCTTTTCACCAAGCCCTACAAATCTGTACTCCTTCAGAAGAGCTCTGGTTAGTTTCCCACTACTACCTTTATCTCTGCTTGTCTGTTCTGTTTTTTTTTCCTAAAGGGATTAAGAGTACTCAACACAAATCCATTTCAGACAAAAGACAGAAGCAGCAGCAAGCAATATGTTGTTTTATCTTAGTTCTTAACTTTGGAAAGCAAAGGCTTGCCACCCCTCCTCCTAGTATTACAGGTATCTACTAAGGAAGACCTGAATGGAGCATTCAAACCCAAGAAGATGACTCTCACTTGAAAAACTTAAGATATGGTCACAGTTCTACCTTTTGCCAGAATTTCTTGTCTGATTTTTTTCTTTTCTTCAGCAGCTTCCATGCCTTCCTTGGATGCTCTGAATCTTCTTGACCGCTGTTGATTCATTTTTGCACGTGGAGCCTACAAAAGGTATCAAAATCATAGAAAAGGTTGAGTTGGAAGGGACCTCCAAAGTCCCTCTCCAGCCTTCCTGTAGGATCAAGAGAAACCTTTCCTTAGATCCCCTGATGTAACATGGAGATGAGGATCAGGGATAGTGAAAAACAAGCTTTCAGCCTCAGATGTCCCTGCAGATAGCACTTGCTCTAACTGTATAAAGAGCCATTAGTGGGAACTAAGTATCAATACTTACTACTCCATCTATAGCCATGTAAAGAAGTCGCCTCGGCCGTACAATGTTGAAGATCCTGTCAATGTACTCAAAAATTGCAACCATCATTTCATCTTCATTTTTGGGTGCTGGTCTGAAATGTAGAGCATTCAGTTCAGCATCTGAAATGCCACTAATAAATTCTATTTGTACAGAGAGAGAAAACTGCCTTACTTGTCCTCTGGATGTGTACAGGGGTGAATGATACCATTCATATCCAAGTACAGGTTATCAAACTCCACTTCATTGGGGTTAGGTTTGCTGGTATCAATGGGAGCCTTGACACCATTGCACTCTTTGGCCTGTGAATGCAGTTGAAACAAATGTCTCAGTACTTGATTAGAGAAGTATCACAAATAACCAAGAGAGATACTAACGTACAGACTTTCCAAAGGCAGTAGAAATAAAGACAGCAACGAGGTCCCCACATAACCACCTGAAGATGCATGCTTGCACTATTAAAATAGCACTGCTTGCTTTTAAGGATGTTTACAAACTAACATGACTAGAAAGTATTCTCATATTATTCAAGAAACTAATTCCTTCTGCTGCCAGGACCATACTAATCCTCTTAATATTTAGCAGAGGAACTTCAAAGTTTTTTATATGATGGTCCCTTCCTAACACTGATTCTGTGATATGATGCTACAATGGGAAGCAAGAAGATTAGGCAGAAATCTGCTAAAAGAAGAGAGCTTGCAGCACCAGAAAGAGTCCCTTTAAAATGGCTTCCTACAGTCACATAGTAAACACTGAGATGTTCACAAACTGGTTTGCACAGGAGGTTCCACCTCAACATGAGGGGACACCTCTAGTGGGAAGTGTCCCTATCCATGGCAGGGAGTTGGAACTAGATGAACTTTGAGGTCCCTTCCAACTTAAACCATTCTATGAGGAAAAACTTTGCTGTAAGGATGATGGAGCCCTGAAACATGCTGTCCCAAGACGTGGAATTTCCTTCTCTGGATACATTCAAGACCTGTCTGAATGCATTCCTGATGATCCTACTCTGGCAGGGGGGTTGGACCCAAATCTTCAGAGGTCCCCTCCAACCCCAGACAATTTATGACTCTAAGAATCCAAATGCCTCGCTTTGGACACCTGGCTGCCCGGATCTGACTCATCCAAAGACACCCGCACCGCTGCCTTTCCTGACTGCAGCTCCTCATGACTACTAAAGGCACTGAGATGCTCACACCCCTGGACTGTACAACTCCTGCCTCTGAGTTAGTCTGTGGATATATGTGAAACGCTAAATAACACCAACTCCTCATCTTCCACTTCTGAAAATAAGTAACTGGATGGGCAAGGAGCTTCTGAAGGAATTAAAGATAAAAAAGAGAGTGTACCACCATTGGAAAAATGGGGAGGTATCCCAACAAGAGTTCAAGGATGTTGCTAGGTCTTGCAGGAAAAAAATGAGAGAGGCAAAAGCCCATTTAGAACTTAGGCTGCCACTGCTGGTAAGGAGAATAAAAATGCTTTTGTAAGTATATTAATGGCAAAAGAATGGGCAAGGACAACCTCCAGTCCTTATTAGATGCAGAGAGGAATATAGTAACAAAAGGCAGAGGTGCTTAACACCTTATTTGCCTCAGTCTTCAATAGTGGGGCAGGTTGTCTGCAGGACAAGTGGCCTCCTGAGCTGGCAGATGGACCCAGGGACCAGTATAGTCCCCCTGTAATCCAGGAGGAAGCAGTAAGGGACCTGCTGAGCCACTTGGATCTTCACAAGTCCATGGGACCAGATGGAATCCATCCTAGGGTGCTGAGAGAGCTGGAAGGTGAGCTGGCAGATGAGCTGGCCATGCCACTCTCCACCATTTATCAACAGTCCTGGCTCACTGGAGAGGTCTCCAAAGACTGGAAGCTGCCAATGTGATGCCCATCCACAAGAAGGGATGGAGGGAGGAGGCAGGAAATGACAGAGCTGTCAGCCTGACCTCAGTGCCAGGCAAGGGCATGGAACAGGTCATCCTGAGTGCCATCACACAGCACCTACAGGATGGCCAAGGGATCAGGCCCAGACAGCATGGGGTTAGGAAGGGCAGGTCCTGCCTGACCAACCTGATCTCCTTTTATGATCAGGTT